>JAODAL010014673.1:0-86608 GCA_025379985.1 Phyllomedusa bahiana
GGGCAACAAAAAAAAAAAAGGGCAAAAGTAACTGTCAGTCAAAAGATTTTATAATTCACTTTAATCCTAATCTACTTGTATCTAAAATTTGTGTACTCATGTAACATGGTAGCATAGCAGATAAGCTTGGAAAAAGCCGAGGAGCTAAAGGTACAAAGGAGAGCAGGGCAGCGAAGAGTCATTGAGGAAGAGGCAAGGCAGTTGGTGAAAGGGGGAAAGAAAAGTGTGATAATTTGCAGATTTGTATATCTTCCGTTCTTTTTGAAAACTTCCAGTTTGTATCCCATGGTTTATGTTTAAACTTATTAAGCCTGAAAGGAGGTTGGTACACCCCTTGTTCCAAGTTATGCTTGTAATGGACGCTAAAACCTAGTCACAGTATCCTTCCTGCCAAAAAGTATTGCTGTTTGTGTTGAAAGCAATATAAAAAATTGTTTCTGCTAATTAGTGGGGTTTTGTAATTGTTTGAAGGAAGGGAGGTTTGTTAAAAAGGGGGAGTGTAAGAAGGTTTATGGTATTATTTATTTTAAAAAGTATTTGATATATGGTGTTTTTAAGTTTTCCCCCCTATAAGAATGGAGAGTCTGTAAATTTTTTACATGGTCCATAAATTTAAACCCCCCCCCCAAAATTAAGAAAACCCCATTGTAGATTTTAAAAAAATTTTTTCCTTTTATTGATGAAAAAAGTTTTGTTCACTCCCAAACCAGCAAGAATTTGTCTTCATAGATTTTTTGTTTTTTTTAAGAAGCCATACTTTTTTGCATCATTACTGTTTTAAATTTACCCCTTTTTTTGAATTTATGGTATAAAAGAATTGTCCACAAAATCAATAACTTAACCCTTCCCCCCAGGGCCCAAAAACCACACGGGTTCTAAGAAACAGGGACAAAATTGTAGCCCCTCCCCCAATGGCGGGATGGGCTACGCGCAATAGGAAAGAGCTTAGTAAAAAGGCGTAAACGGTTGAGAAATTTTTAAGAAGGGGAAAGAAAACAATTTAAACTGTCAATTTTCCTTGGGTCTTGGGGCCCATACAAGATTCACCTTGGGGGAAAAAGGTGTTTGAGAAAGGAAGGAGTCCCCCGAATAAGGGAGAAGGGTCAATGACTGAATGGATGGGCCATTGGTTTCAAATATTCCCTTAGTAACACAACACCGTCCCCGATTAAAACCCCCTGCATCCAAAAAATTTCCAGGCCTGTTTGAAGCTTGTATTGCCCTCGGTGATGGGGGAGGAGGTGGGAGAAGGTTGTGTCAAATAAGACAAATAGAACTTTTTGTATTAATTAGTAAGTAATGCCCATTTTTGTATGTTTTTTTGTTTTTCTGAAAATTTGTTGTGTAGGACTCACAAGACATGAGGAAGCGGAAAGGGTTGTGGCTTGGGTTTCGGGGGCCCCATTCCCAAACTAAACCTATTAATAATTTTTTCCAGTATGCCTTTTTTTTGCCCAAGTGGCGGGGAGAGATGGTGTGCCAGTTTTGGACATTAGAAATGCTGGGCGCCCGCCCGGTCAATAGTATAGGTGTCATAAAGGCTGAAAGCACTTTTTGTACCCCAGTTTTATATTTTTGGCACATTTTTATCGTTTTTTTATGAAATTGTAAGTACGGCAATCACCTCCTCTGTGGGGTTGTATGAGTATTGTTTTATTGGTTTTTTGATCTTTTCAATTCCCCCATGCATTATACTGCGGTTTTCTGCGTGGGTGAAAAGGGTTTAAAAGTTGGTGTGCATTTTTTCATCTTGCTTAGCAATTAGCTGCACATGTGATCTTTTTCCTCAGCATAAATGGAAAAGTTGTAGTACGGGGTTCTGTTTGTTAGCCATTGAGTTTCATAACCCCCAAAAAATTGGGGTTTGTATTCAACCCCACCGTTGTTTTGGGGGAAGAAGAAGTATGATAAAACCGCTAAGAACCCCCATCCCCTGTGAAAATGGGGGGGGAAAATATCATACTTTGGAGGGGGATTTTTTTAAAAAGGGAGGACGATCCCTGTATTAAGGGAGAATGAGGGCAAATGAAATCGTGAGAATTTTGGGCCCAAATTCCTTTCTCGTAAGGTTTAAAGTGGGCGGGGGCTGGGTTTTCCCGCATGACAATTACCAAAACAAAACCATGGCAACAAAAGATTACCTGTAAAATGATTGGATTTATAAGAGGTATTGTGGGGGCCCTAAAGGTGTTTTTCCCTAGGTGAAGGTTTTTTGGAGTGATGGGATCGGCCCCTGCGTGGGGGAAGTGATACGCCAGGCATTTTTGGGCCATAGCATTTGCATATACCAGACCTATAAATCCCTTTTTTCCCAATTTTAAATTTGGTTCTTGTAAGGATAATAGCCGAAAGTCGATTTCTTTGATCTGACCCCAGGTTCATTAAAAAAATTTTTATTTAAAAAACATTTTTTTTAGATTGTAGGATAAATTTTTTCATTATTTGTCCTTTCAAGTTTGTTATAAATTATCTATTAGCCTAAGAAAATTTTAAAAGGTGTGCAGTGGTTTTTCTTCTACAGTTAAAAGGGCCCTTGAGTCTTTTCCCATTTTGCACCCAGATTTATCTAGACCTAGGTTGTGCGTGACTTTAAAATTATTAATTGAGTCTTCTCTTCTATGCATTCACAGCGGCGTGTCTGTTTTGCATTTAAACCAAAAGTGTTCAAAAGCTTGAGAGACGTTTTTAATACAAGAAAATCCACTCCCTACAGCTTAGTAGAGTTAGTTAGAGAATGTCACTTTATTTATTTAAAGAGAAAGGTTTAAGGGTTTAAGGATATTTTAGGGTTTTGTGTAGCTGGGGTCTGCGGGGGGAGGGGGGGGGTGGGGCAGCAGGGAGAGGGTTTTGAAAAAGGGGGGGAGATTTTTTTTGAAGTCATGTGTTCTGTGATCTTGAATTGAAAAAGCATGTTTTTTTACCCCTTTTTTGGCCGCGATCTTGATAGGGGTGAAAAATTTTTCCCTGTGGGTTTTTAAATTTTATTTTCAATTTAATGGTGTCAGTTTCCCAAAAAAAAGGTTAATTATCCCTATAATTTTTAAAATTTTTTTTTTGGGGTCCCGTTTGGGCTGTTTGCGCAAAGAGCTCAGGGTTTTATGCAAATTGTGTTATTTTTATTTCCCAGAAAAATTTCGGCCCGTAGTCAATGGTTGGGGAAAAGGCCCCCCATATTTTTTCCTTAAAAATTTTTAAAAACTTTTATTCAGTCCGTGCCCCTTTTTTTGCCAACCCAAAAAAATCGTTTAGCATATAGGGTGACATGTTTTTGAAGGGCTTTAGCCCCTTTTTTTTTGGGTATATGCCCTCCCCGGGCCCAATCCCCTTTTCGGCTCAGGTTTTTCAGTGTTAGGCGCAGCAAAATTTCGCCCTTTCCCCCCCTTTCCCCGCATTTAAGGGGTGGGGGGGGGAAAGGGTTTTGGGCGCGGTGTTTAGGCGTTTTCCGGGGGGGGGGGGCTGCGCGCTCGAAACCCGAGGGATGTTCGGGTCGCGAGGGCGGCAAAGCGAGGGCAGGCAGGCCCTTGCAGTTCCGGGCAGGCAGACCTGTTTTTTTTGGTCTTTAAAGCTCCGGCGGCGGCGAAGTGAAACAAGATCGGAAATGGGAGGAAACAGATAGAGAAACGGGACCGAAATCCGGCGTCCCCCTTTGGTTGGGGAGGAGTTTTGAATCCCAAAAAAAACGCCTTTTTTAAAGGCGGAAAACTGTTCCCCAAAAAAAAACTTAAACCCCAAAAATAAAAAAAATTTTAAAAAAAATTTCTTTTCCAAAAATTAGAACGGCGCAAAATCAAGGGAAAAGGATATTGGAAAAAAGGGGAAATCCCGTAATTCAAAATTTTTGAAAGCTATTTTCAATTTGGGCGGATAAAAGGGGCCCCTCAGAATGGAGGGGGCAGTGAACCATTAAAACCCATGGAGGGAAAGATTTTTACCAATCAGAATCAAAGGCGGGAAATTCAAAAAAAGTAAAAAAGCAAAAAGAGCTGATTGGTTGGGGCTTTGCGGGGGTTGGGCTATCTCGGCCCTTTTGTAGGGAGCGAAAAGGGCCCCTTATGGCCCTTTTGGGGAATTTGAAACCAATCAAAAAACCAAGGCGGGGAAATCAAAATTTCAGTAAAAAGACAGAAAAGAAACTGATTGGTTTTTTTGGGGGGGGGTTGGCTAACCCCGGCCCAAACAGAGGCGAAACTATTTTCCCAAATTTGGGCTATGGAGAGTTTTGGGGGCAAAGGGAATCCGGGGGGGGTCAGCCCCCGTGCGGGGATGGAGTTGGGAATTTAAAAAAAAAATTTTTTAAGTGGGAAAACTTATCAGTTAAACGGGGTGAAACCCTTTTTAAAAATAAAGCACTTAAAAACCCTAAAACGCTTTTTTTCCCCCGAGGGCCGGGACCATAAGGAATTGCAATAGAGGGAATTGCCCGGGAAAAAACGTAATTCAAATTTTTTTTAAGTTTCTATTGGTCGGCAAACCAGCGAAACAAAAAAAGGGCGACCGTGTCCCAAATTTAAAAACCCATGGAGAAAATATTAAAACCCAAAAAAGAAAAGGAGCGAAAAAAGACCCATTATATCCCATGGAGGGGTTTTTGACCATCCCCAAAAACCAAAGGGGGGCAGTTCAAAAAAAGTAAAAAGGGAGGGAAAAGAGCTGATTGGCTGAGCTTTGCGGTTTTGGGTTGGTATCCCAAAAATTGAGCGCGAGGTCTTCTCCCCCTTGTAGTTATGGAGAGAGGGAGCGCACTTAAATCCGGGCTCGCGCCTGGAGCTGGAGTATGGGGTAGAAAAAAAACATTTTTTATTGGGGTAAAACATTATCACATTAAAAAAGCTAAAACCTTCTGTTTAAAAAAAAATCAGTTAAAAAACCCCGAACAAGCGGTTGGGGCCGAGGCCGGGCTCATAGGGAATTGAAAAGAGAGGAAAAAGGGGGGGAAACCCGTAAATTTTAAAAATTTTTTTAGCTTTTCTGGGTTGGTCGGCATAAACTAGTAAACAGGAAAAGGAGCGGAAATTTCCCCTTTTTATTCCCATGGAGGGAATTGACCAATCCCGAATTTGGGCGACAAAGGGCCCATTATAATATTTGGGGAAAAATTCAATTTATATTCAAAGGGGGGGCAATTCAAATACAGTAAAAAGGGAGAAAAGAGCTGAAATTTGGGTTTATTGCGGGAGTTTGTTTCCCGTTTGCAAACAGAGCGCGGGGCTACTTTTCATTGAGTTTATGAGGAAAAAAAATTCCCAGGAGTTTGATTGGCCCAAGTTAAAAGGGGCGCCCTATTTGGACCAATGGGAGAGCGAGCGACGCTCCCTTTTGGGGTTTTTTATTTCCCTCGAAAATTTTAAAATGCATGGCCGAAAACCCAAAATTTAAGATAAAAGGGAAATTGTCCCGATGTGTATTAAAAAGAATAAAAAAATATGTGGGTAAGGAAAAAAAAAATATTAATTCAAAATTTAAAACCCGTTTTTTTTTCTTTTTGTTATCCAAGGATCAATAGTTTTGGGTGCAACGAAAAAAAAGGGAAAAAAAACCCTGATTTTATTGAAATTAAAATTTTTTTTCCCCCTTTCCCCCCAAAATTAATTTTTAATTTTATATTTCAATGGGGGAAAATTTTGTTTGTTTATAATTTGAATTTTTGGCCATGTACAGTTTTATTTAGTTTCCCTTAGAAAAACCCCTAGGAGCGTCGGTGCTCTCCCTTTTTGGTCAAATAACGGGCCTTTTTAAATTAGGAAAAACAAGAGCTCGCTCGGAAATTTTTTTTTCCGCCCTTTGAATCTATGGAAAATAGCTGCCTCGTTTTGGGTAAGTGGGGCCCCGCTCCCCCGGGTTTAAACCAAAACAGTAGTTTTTTCCTTTTTACTGTAAATTTTTAACTGTCACCCCCTTGAATATGATTGGTCAATTTTTTCCATAGGTTTTAAAGGGCCTTTTTTCGGTTCCCCATTTTGATTGGCTGGTTTATGCCCACCAAATTGAAGGGGCTTTAAAAAAAATTTTTAAATTACTGTTTTTCCCGGCGATTTCTCTATTGAAAATTTTCCCTTTGTTGCGCGGGGCCGGCGCAAAGCGTTGTTCGGGGTTTTAACGATTTTTTTTAAAGAAGGTTTTTTGCTCTTTATGGGGGATAAAAGTTTTTCATTTTAAAATGTTTTTTTTTTTTTCTCAGGCGCAAGGGCTGAGCCAGACGTGGGTTTTGGTTCAAGGGGGCCGCGCTTTTCCAATGAACCAGGTGGAGTATTGTTTTTTTTTTTAGAGAACTGTGTTTGGGGATTGGGGCAAACTCCCCAACGCGTTCCCCAAGGGGAATATTTCCAAGGCCGGGTTTGCCGGGGGTTTTTGGGTTGGGGGTTAAAAAAGGTTTTCCGGCCCCGGGGAGGGGGGTTGGCGGGTTTTGGGAATTTTTTAAGGTTTTTAAAGGCGGTTTTTGGAAAAAAAAAGGAACTGTCCCGGGTTTAGGGCCCTTTTTGGGGGCCAAAGGGGGGGGGTTCCGGGGGAAAAAAAGGGTTTTTTTAGGTCGGGCTGGTTTTCTTTTGTTTTTTTTTAAATTCTGTTTTTTTCTTTTTTTTTTTTTTTTTTTTTTATTTTTTTTTTAATTTTTCTTTTTCTTTTCTTTTTTTTTTTCTTTTTTTTTTTCTTTTTTTTTTTTCTTTTTTATTTTTCAAATTTTTTTTTATTTTTTTTTTAATTTTTTTTTTTTTTTTTTTTTTATTTTTTTTCTTTTTATTTTTTTTTTTTATTTTTTACCTTTAAATTTTTTTTTTTTTTGGTTTTTTCTTTTCAAATTTTCCCCTTTCTTTTTTTTTTTTTTTTTTTTTTTTTTTTTTTTTTGGTTTTTATTTTTTTTTTTTTTTAAAAATTTTTTTCCTTTGGTTTTAATGGGACATGTTGGTCCCATTCTGTTTTGGTGGTTTATGCGGGCCAATGAGAAAGAGGTTAAACAATTTGGGAATTTTGTATTTCCCCGGGAATTTTTCCTATTGAATTCCCTTTTGTAGTGCCGGGGTTTGGCGCAAAAACGTTGTTAGGGAATTTTTTTTAATGTTTTTAGAAAGGGTTTTGCCCCTTTATCGGTTTTAACTTAATAAAAAAGATTTTTTTTTGTCAATACATGGGTCACGGCGCCTTTAGGGGCCGAGTTTATTGGCGGGCCCATCTTTCCCCTAGACTTTCAAGGGAGAAGTAGTGTTTTCTGATTGGTGGGATAGCAAACCCCGCTTTGCTCAACCAAACAGCTTTTATTCGCTTTTTTTTGTATTTTGAACTGTGCCTTTTATTCTGATTGGGCAATAGTTTCCCTAGGGTTTTAAAGGGGCTTTTTTCGCTCCTATTTGATTGGATGAGCTTGAAAAACCGGTAGGGGGATCCCAATTTAGCTCTTTTCTGCATTTTTTCTGTATTTTTAACTGTCCCCTTTAATTCTGAATTTGGGCAATAGTTTCCATAGGTTTTTAAAAGGTTCAATGTCGTCCCATTCTGATTGGCGGTTTGGCCCACCCAAAAGAATAGGGTTTTTAAAATTTTAATTACTGTATTTCCCCCCTAATTTTTCCCTTTTTCCCAAAATTTTTGAATTAGGAAAATTTTGGGAAAATGGGTTTTGTTTTTTGTATTTTTTATTTTTTTAAGGTTCGTCTTTTTCTTTAAATGGGTTTTAAGCCTTTTAAAAAGGGGATTTTTTTATTTTATCCGACCGACTTTGGGTGATTTCTCTGTTTTCCAAACCTGTTGCTGGAAAAAGATTTTCGGCGGCGTCCCGCAGGCGCCCTAAGTCCCGCACTGCGCCCATGGGCCCCGGGATGTGCCCCCCCACTGGCGAGGGAGGGAAACTTTCACCGAAAGTTGGGGTGACCCCCTCGGACGGCGGGAAATTTTGGCGAAAGGCCCCCATGGGGGCCTCAGTCCCCACACTGGCCCAACCATGGGGGGCGGGGGCGGACTTTTCCCCATGGAAAGGGCCGCAATTTCCCCCGGCGGGAAAATTTCAGGCACAGCGAGCACCCGCGCCCCAAGGTTTTTCCCCACTGGGCCTAAACACATGGGGGGCGGGAGGACTTACATAGAAAAGTATGAGCGCGGGCCCTGGCCCCCACATAAATTCAGGCGCCCGATTTAGCCCGGAAAAATAGCGAAAAAAAAACGGGCCCCGAGGTGGGTTTATACATGTCCCATAGTGTTTTCCCTATTTGGTAGTAAAATTTCCCTGTTTTCAGTGGGCAAAGGCCCCCCAAAATTTAAACCCCTATAACTTTAAAAACCCCTTTTTTCCCGTCCCGGGGTTTTGTTGTTTTGGGATAGAGTCAGTTGTAGCTTTTTGTTTTTAACTTTTTTTAAGTAAAATTTTAAACCTGTAGTCGGTGGTGCGAAGGGCCCAATATTAATAAAATAAATTTTTAAAATTCTATTTATCAAATGGTCTCAGTTTGGCCTAATAGTTTTTTTAAAACTATCGTCCCAAATGAACTATCAACCCGTAGTTTCCCCCTGGGGCGTTTTAAAACTCAGGGGCCCGAAAGGGAAAAACACTTGTTTTTTTGTTTTCGGTTCTTCCCCCCAGGACCGCATTTTACAGACAATTCTGTTTCTTTAAACCTGATGGGTGGGTTGGGGAAAATTTGAGGGATTTAAGAATAGCTGGGGATTTGGGCCCTTTATTCAAAAAAAGATGCCAAAAAAAATTTTCCATACCTTTTTTAAAAATTTTTTTCTTTCTGAAAAATGGGAGCGAAAAAGCAGGGGGGGTTAAAGGAAACAAAAAGGGGGGGTAGGGGCCCTGGAGGGTAGAGGTACGAGAGAAGGTGCTCCTTCCAGTGCTGGCGGGGCCCAAAAACGAAGCCAGTGGAAACTTTTGGTTTTCGGCCCTCAGGCCTGTCATCGCTGGGGGCCGGGGGCCCTGTAAATATCTCCCGTAACCAAAAAAGCGCGCCAATCTGTTCTTCAGTTTTTTTTAAATTTCAACCCGCGGGGAGCAGGGGCTTACCTCCTCGTTCTCCCAAATTCACGGCCCAAAAAAAAAATTTGTTTATTTACATGTCAGCATCCCCCCCAACATGAAGCGAAGGGGAGCCCCAAAAGTCAACTGGGGGTACCCACCCCCTGTGGGGGTAAAACCATTTTTTTAAGACCTTTTTTATTTACAAAAGCGGGGATGGGGTCAGAAGGCATTTTTCCCAAAAAATCAAAAAGGCCAAAAAAGGGTTTATTTTTGTTGCTCTGACGGGGCCCCAAACGCTTTAAGCCAATTTAGAGGAGGGGGGGAAGGAAGCCCGGGCAATCGGGAAAAATGCCTTGCAGTGCCTGTTGCTTGTAGCCCGCAGCTCCAGGATGCAGAATGTCAGGACGAGGAAGTCACCTGTGTTGATTATGATAATGACGACATTGCGGATCCAACGTGGTCTTTTCAGCAGAATTTGCTTGCGAGCGCTTCATCACTGGATGAGGAGGAGGATGATGGGGTAGTGTCTCTGAGTCTCTGAGCTCCTTGGGCAGTTCCTTAGACCTCATGATTCTCATGTGCTCTGAAATGTGGTGTGAGCTTTGAGTTCTTATATAGACAGGTGTGTGCCTTTCCTAATCAAATCCAATCAGTTTAAACACAGCTGGACTCCAATGAAGGAGTAGAACCATTTGAAGGAGGATCAGAAGGAAATGGGCAGCATGTGAATTAAATATGAGTGTCACAGCAAAGGGTCTGAATACTTAAGGCCATGTGATATTTCAGTTTTTCTTGTTTAATATATTTGCAAAAATATCTACATTTCTGGGTTTTTTTTCTTTCAAGATGGGGTGCAGAGTGTACATTAATAAGCAAAATAATGAACTTTTTGGATCTTACCAAGTGCCTGCAGTGACGCAAAAATTAAAAATTTAAAGGAGTCTGAATATTTTCCGCACCCACTGTAAAGTGTATACTTACATCTAACCAATCATACAGACAAAAGAAGATAACTGACAAGCATAAAATAACTTTTGTCAGCTGTAATGCAGCGAGTTGTGCGGCGAGCGGGACCGATAGACGGTTTGTAGTAAGATTCTGCATCTCAGTTTCTCTAATGCACATGTCACTCCAAGGCGTGCATATCAAGTAGTTAATTTCTTGTTCTGAATGGAACGTCATCACTTACTGTCATACACTGTGTAATAAAGATAAACAGATAAAACACACAATATATAACACATTACATCAATAAAGTCTATATACAGTAAACGTTGCAGTCCACATTGAGCCAAATAATAGTAATAATAAGAAGACGATGAAGAAGAAGAAGAATCAGACAACACCTTTAAGTGTTGTGGACTTTAAATTTTTGGCAGTAACAGCTTCAGATCTACTCTGGGTGATCACACATCTAAACGTATATATCCTGAATAATAACAAGTTAACTGTTTGGTATGCAGTGCCCGGATTTGGGGTGGTTCAAACTCTACTATGAATTCCCCAGACCACTAAGCCAGGGTTTGTGGCTTAGTGGTCTGGCTGGCTTCCTGGTCAAAAAGCTGGTGACCCAGAATCTGTGGCTTGGTATCTCCATAATCTTCTGTTATAAAAGCAGTCTGGCAGAGTCTCTTCTGCTAACCACTGGCCTCTACTGCATCTGCAGAACACCTGAGGACTCTAGAATATTCTAATAGGAGGGGTGAAGTGGAGAAGTACAGCCCTTACAAAAACATTGTTACATTTTCAATCTCTCATACATTTTTATAGAGCTTCCATTCTGACCCATGGGAATGACTCAGCATCTTTTCCAAATGCTGCAAAATCAGAGATTTTCTCTCCAAATCTCAACTGTGCATCTTCTAGCAAGGTGGGAAGTTACCAACTTCTCAGTCTAGAGGTAGAAAGTCTCAGAATCTCTCAGTATTAGCTGGCAATATGTAAACCCGTCACACAATGCAGATGAAATGTGCCAATAAACAGAACATATTATAATACACAATTTAAGCTGACTTTAAACATGTTAAACAGAATAGAAGTATATAACAGTACAAATCAAGGTACCAAGATAGTAAGGTGTTGACGGCTTTGAATAGTGCCAAATGTCAATGGGGCAAATGTCCAGAGTCCAAAGCACCTTGTTCTAGGGGACTACAGGCACATTGTGCATTATGTGATATTTATTTTTATGGTAATTGGTACATGCAATAATACATGCATGTAGGGAAGTATTATTGTATCAAACCGCAGAAGATATAGGTAACTCAGTAACCATAAAACAGAGGATATTTTGTCTGCATATTAATATTTCTTAAATATAGGGATATAAAAAGGATGAAGTACATTAAGAGGTGAACGTTTATTTTGCTAAGAAGCAGCACTGTACAGTCCAGTAAATAGAGCTTTCAATACCAAACTACTTCTAAGTTGGTAATTTTTTCAATTTGTTTTTTGCTATTATTGTTGGACCTTTACATTAAAGGAGTATTCCAGGACTTTTAAATGCTCATTCTTTCATTGTGGAATGAGGAAAAATAGAAGACAAATCTCATATTTACCTCCTGGAGGCTCCAGTACACTGGAGGCTGCCGGTCCGTTCAACCAGGAAGTAATGGGGGTAACGTCCATTAGTTCAAGCGACAACTCCAGCCAATCACAGGCCACAACATCACACGCACGTGACCTCTCGTGCCTGTAATTGGCTGGAGTTGTCTTGTGCATGCTGATCTCAACCGCTTCATCCTGACTGGAACGCCTCGGCAGCCAGTAGTAAACAGAAGTGTCCAAGAGGTAAGTATGAGGTTTCTCTTCTATTGTAACTCTTACTCCGATGAAAGAACAAACATTAATCAGTCCCAGAACACCCCTTTAATTACTGGAATAAGCTATTCCAAAGTTTAACGGCTGAATAATATGGTGATATCAATGCGATGACACTGTAACGGTCGGGCGATGACAAACGTACGCCTAAGCACTGACCGCTGACATCCGGGTGTGGATCCACTGTGATCACCGCAGGCGAGGTGGTAGCTGGAGGGCCACGCCAGGGAGCGGAGTCTAAGGGGCCCCTGGACGTCACCAGAGCCCGCTGCAAAGCGGGATGGACTTTGCTGCGGGGACCCCCAGGTCACTACCCCTGACGTGGCTACCTTCGGTGACAGCCGAGGTGCAGGACAGGAATATAGGCGGTGGTATACAGGAACAACAGGAAACATGTGCAGCAGGATACATGAGGAATAAACGTACACATAGCAGGAATCCAGCAGGATACAGAACAGGTGCAACATCAGGACGTGGCAGTTACTGGACAAGGACGACAGGAAAAAGGACAGGTGCAGAGACAGCAGACATGACGGACGGATGGTCAGGAGCTCAGGTGGGAAGCAGGAACTGGACCAGCAACTCAGGGGTAAAAATCCCAAAGCAGACCTGAGATGCTGGCAGGAGCTCTAGATGAACTCAGCATGAGGCTCAAACTGCAACAATGGACTGACCCAGAGTGAAGGCAGGAACTTCCTCTTATAGCCTGAGGTCAGAGGTGCACAGGACAGGAAACTAATAAAAAGGCAGGAAGCTGCCGCGCGCACGCCCTAGGAGGCACAGTCAGGACCCAGGAAGCAACAAGACAAGACAGGACAGGCAAGTACAGGAAGGCACGACACGCCTGACGGTCCATGGCAGGGGACCGCGGCATGAACCGTGACAGTACCACCCCCCTCAAACACCCTCCTTCCCCTCCAAATCACAAAAATAGCATTCCACATAGGTCAGGGACCCACAACTACTACGGGGGCAACCCCAAAACCAAGTACAGGCTGAGTATAGCCAGTACAGGGAACACCTAGAAACGGAGGTGCATGGGAGGAACAAAAGGGGCACTGGCAAGAAAGGGAGGGGACTCAGGGCGGGAAAGCAACAAAAACGGGAACAGACGCTCTGGGCGGGACCATGAGCTAGGAAACAGAGGGACGCTCTGGGCGGGACCATGAGCTAGGAAACAGACGGACGCTCTGGGCGGGACCATGAGCTAGGAAACAGACGGACGCTCTGGGCGAACCATGAGCCAGGCAACGGGTGCAGACGCTCTGGACGAACCATGAGCCAGGCAACGGGTGCAGACGCTCTGGGCGAACCATGAGCCAGGCAACGGGTGCAGACGCTCTGGGCGAACCATGAGCCAGGCAACGGGTGCAGACGCTCTGGGCGAACCATGAGCCAGGCAACGGGTGCAGACGCTCTGGGCGAACCATGAGCCAGCGGACAGGGATACTGACACTCTGGGCGAACCATGAGCCAGCGGACAGGGATACTGACACTCTGGGCGAACCATGAGCCAGCAGAGGGATAACTGACATCTGGGCGAACCATGAGCCAGCGGACAGGGATACTTGACATTCTGGGGAACCATGAGCCAGCGGAAGGGATACTGACACTTTTGGGCGAACCATGAGCCACGGAAAGGGATACTGATACTCTGGGCGAACCATGAGCCAGTGGAACAGGGATACTGATACTCTGGGCGAAACATGAGCCAGGACAGGATACTGACAACTCTGGGCGAACCATGAGCCAGCAGACGGGTACTGACGCTCTGGGCGAACCATGAGCCAGCGGACAGGGGAACAGACACTCTGGGTGAACCATGAGCCAGCGGCGGATACTGATACTGGGCAAACCATGAGCAGCGGACAGGTACTGACACTCGGGGCGAACCATGAGCCAGCGGACAGGGATACTGACACTCTGGGCGAACCAAAGAGCCAGCGACAGGGAATGACATCTGGGCGAACCATGAGCCAGCGGAAAGGGATATTGACACTCTGGGCGAACCATGAGCCAGCGGAAAGGGATACAGACGCTCTGGGCAGGACCATGACCCAGGCACCAGACGGACGCTATGGGCGGGACCATGACCAAGGCAACAGACGGACGCTCTGGACGGGACCATATGCTAGGCAACAGACGAACGCTCTGGACGAACCATGAGCCAGGCAACGGGTGCAGACGCTCTGGGGCGAACCCTGAGCCAGGCAACGGGTGCAGACACTCTGGGCGATCCATGAGCCAGGCAACGGGTGCAGACACTCTGGGCGAACCATGAGCCAGGCAACGGGTGCAGACGCTCTGGGCGAACCATGAGCCAGGCAATGGGTGCAGACGCTCTGGGCGAACCATGAGCCAGGCAACGGGTGCAGACGCTCTGGGCGAACCATGAGCCAGGCAACGGGTGCAGACGCTCTTGGAGAACCATGAGCCAGGCAACGGGTGCAGACCCTCTGGGCGAACCATGAGCCAGGCAACGGGTGCAGACGCTCTGGGCTACCCCTGACCCAGGCACCGGGTGCAGTCGCTCTGGCCTCCCCCTGCGCCAGGCAACGGGTGCAGACGCTCTGGGCGAACCCTGAGCCAGGCAACGGGTGCAGACGCTCTGGGCGAACCCTGAGCCAGGCAACGGGTGCAGACGCTCGGGGCGAACCATGAGCCAGGCGACGGGTGCAGTCGCTCTGGGCGAACCATGAGCCAGGCAACGTGTTGCAGGACGCTCTGGCGAACCATGAGCCAGGCAACGTGCAGACGCTCTGGGCAACCATGAGCCAGAACGTGTGCAGACGCTCTGGGCGAACCATGAGCCAGGCAACGTGTGCAGACGCTCTGGGCGAACCATGAGCCAGGCAACGTGGCAGACGCTCTGGGCGAACCATGAGCCAGGCAACGGGTGCAGACGCTCTGGGCAAACCATGAGCCAGGCAACGGGTGCAGATGCTCTGGGCGATCGATGAGCCAGGCAACGGGTGCAGACGCGCTGGGCGAACCATGAGCCAGGCAACGGGTGCAGACGCGCTGGGTGAACCATTAGCCAGCGGACAGGGATACTGACACTCTGGGCAAACCATGAACCAGCGGACAGGGTACTGACACTCTGGACAAACCATGAACCAGCGGACGTGATACGACACTCTGGGTGAACCATGAGCCGCGGACAGGGGTACTGACACTCTGGGCGAACCATGAGCCCGCGGACACGGGGTACTGATACTCTGGGCGAACATGAGCCCGGAAAAGGGTACTGACACTCTGGGCGAACCATGAGCCCCGACGGGACTGACACTTGGGCAACCATGAGCGAGCGGACAGGGGTTCTGACCCTCTGGGCGAAACATGAGCCCGCGGACAGGGGTACTGACACTCTGGGTGAACCATGAGCCTGCGGACAGGGGTACTGACACTCTGGGCGAACCATGAGCCAGCGGACAGGGATACTGACACTCTGGGCGAACCATGAGCCGCGGACAGGGATACTGACACTCTGGGCGAACCATGAGCCACGGACAGGATAGACACTTGGGTGACCATGACCACGGACAGGGATACTGACACTCTGGGAGAACCATGAGCCAGCGGACAGGGATACTGACACTCTGGGTGAACCATGAGCCAGCGGACAGGGATACTGACACTCTGGGCGAACCATGAGCCAGCGGACAGGGATACTGACACTCTGGGCGAACCATGATCCAGCGGACAGGGATACTGACCCTCTGGGCGAACCATGAGCCAGCGGACAGGGATACTGACACTCTGGGCGAACCATGAGCCAGCGGACAGGGATACTGACACTCTGGGCGAACCATGAGCCAGCGGACAGGGATACTGACACTCTGGGCGAACCCTGAGCCAGCGGACAGGGATACTGACACTCTGGGCGAACCATGAGCCAGCGGACAGGGATACTGACACTCTGGGCTAACCATGAGCCAGCGGACAGGGATACTGACGCTCTGGGCGAACCCTGAGCCAGCGGACAGACACTCTGGGCGAACCCTGAGCCAGCGGACAGACAGACACTCTGGCGAACCATGAGCCTGCGGACAGACAGGGCACTCTGGGCGAACCATGAGCTGCGGACAGACAGACACTCTGGGCGAACCCTGAGCCTGCGGACAGACAGACACTCTGGGCGAACCCTGAGCCTGCGGACAGACAGACACTCTGGGCAAACCATGAGCCTGCGGACAGACAGACACTCTGGGCGAACCATGAGCCAGCGGACAGACAGACACTCTGGGCGAACCATGAGCCTGCGGACAGACAGACACTCTGGGCGAACCATGAGCCTGCGGGACAGGGCAGACACTCTGGGCGAACCATGAGCCTGCGGACAGACAGACACTCTGGGCGAACCATGAGCCTTCGGACAGACAGACCCCTTGGGCGATCATGAGCCGCGAGACAGCACTCTGGGCGAACAATGAGCCCGCGGACAGACAGACATCTGGGCGAACATGAGCCTGCGGACAGCGATCTGGGAACCATGAGCCTGCGGACAGACAGACACTCTTGACTAGGGCAGGGTCACCCCGGCGGAATCCATGGTCAGTCCATTCTGTAACGGTCGGGCGATGACAAACGTACGCCGAAGCGCCGACCGCGGGCGTGGATCCACTGTGATCACCGCAGGCGAGGTGGTAGCTGGAGGGCCACGCCAGGAAGTGGAGTCTAAGGGGCTCCTGGTCTTCACCAGAGCCCGCTGCAAAGCGGGATGGACTTTGCTGCGGTGACCCCCAGGTCGCTACCCCTGAAGTGGCTTCCTGCGGTGACAGCCGAGGTGTAGGACAGGAATACAGGTGGTGGTATACAAGAACAACAGGAAACATGTGCAGCAGGATACTAGAGGAATAAACGTACACATAGCAGGAATCCAGCAGGATACAGAACAGGTGCAACATCAGGACATGGCGGGTACTGGACAAGGACAACACGACAGGAAACAGGACAGGTGCAGAGACAGGTAGACATGACGGACGGATGGTCAGGAGCTCAGGTGGGAAGCAGGAACTGGACCAGCAACTCAGGGGTAAAAATCCCCAAAGCAGACCTGAGATGCTGGCAGGAGCTCTAGATGGACTCAGCATGAGGCTCAAACTGCAACAATGGACTGACCCAGAGTGAAGGCAGGAACTTCCTCTTATAGCCAGAGGTCAGAGGTGCACAGGACAGGAAACTAATAAAAAGGCAGGAAGCTGCCGCGCGCATGCCCTAGGAGGCACAGTCAGGACCCAGGAAGCAACAAGACAGGACAGGACAGGCAAGTACAGGAAGGCACGACACGCCTGACGGTCCATGGCAGGGGACCGCGGCGTGAACCGTGACAGACACATGTCTTCAGCAGTCAAGAACTGACCACAGCAACCAGATGCAAACAGAAGAATGGGGGAGACCGCCCCAGAAGACTGGGGGAGTCAGTGCTTAAATCGCAGTGAGTGGTTAGGGAGTATATATTTTTCTATTTCACATGCAGAAGTATATAACATTTAAAACAACATCAAAATCCCATTTATAATTGTCTGAGGACACTTTTATTATTTGGGTGTACTATTAATGTGTGGGTCATCAAGGGGATCATTATTACCATTTTTGGCACTATGGAAAGGAGTTTGCACAGACAGGTAGATAGCAGGGTCATCTTATCTGTTAAGCATACTAGGCAGAGCACCTTGGGCCACAAGCAAAAGGGCCACAGGTGGTGAGTGTATGGCCCTGGATTGCTGGGTCAGCGCTGCTTATTTGATTGTTAGTTCTTAGGACATGCAAACAGTTAAAAACCATTGTGGAATGGAGAGCCATTGGTTCTCTGCCTTGCTAATTAATCTTGTTGACTACAGACTACCTACAGAGACCTCAGTAGGGAGTCCCAATACAGGCTACAGTTATAAGTGTCACAATTAAATAAAAATATAAACTTATTATTTTTACTGCAGTTGTCATCATTTTACAACTCACATTGCACGTTTCTAATGCGATCCAAATAATGTTCTTAGACAGTTATTAAAATTTTCCTTTTTTCTTAAAGCACGCATTGCATCTTGCTAAATATCCCATTAGAATAAAATACATAGACATTTACTGTATTTTGCAGTAGCCCAGTGTCTTACTTGACATTTGCAGAGTTTTCAGGATAAATCAGCAGTATTTAGAAATGCAAGCATTTTTGATTAACTGAAGCACTTGCTGTTTTATCATTACACCCCAGAAGCCACAGCATCTCAGTCACCATATGTATTCCATTCCTCAAGGTATTGATGCAATTTCCATTTAGATCAGCGTAATGAATTTGCCTTGTGCATTACATGGTATTACATTTTATTGCTGAGAAAACAACGTGCTATACATCTTGGTTATTTTTCCACTTCAGTTGCCCTAATCACTATGCTTTACTCCAAAGTGAAGGTACAATATATGTACTCATTACTCCTATTTCCAAATACATTGAATAGTGGTAATGTCAATGCAAAAAGCTGTATCTGATATTTGCGTTTTACTATACCTGCCATTCACATAAATGTTTGTATTATGAATTCTACCTTTTCCACTGTGTCATTTCATGTGCTACATACCTAGATATAATATACATGCAGGTGAAACCTCCACAGGAGACCATCACTTTCAGACGTCCATCTTGACTGATTTATAAGAAGAACCTCTAAGAAGACCACCTCTGATTCTGTGTACTGACCACCCTTTTTTGCATCACTTATTGAATCATGCTACTCTCATTCTGTGCCCCATGAGATGAAATGTATTGCAGGGCAAAACATCTAAGAAACTTTCACAAGGGAGACAAAGAAGGAGAAGCAGATGCCATGCTTTGAATCGCTCCTATTTTCCTTCCTTTTTTACAGCTTTGATCTATCCCCTGCATTCATGAGTAATTGCAGAGCTTGCAAGTAGTGTTGTGCTTCAGATTCAGGTCAAAGTCAAATTCCAATCATACCTGAGCATTTCTATTAATGCGAGTCCAAATCGATTTTTGTAAATTGCAAAAAAATTAACTGTAACTATAACCCTAACTCAAAATTTGGGTTTGGGGTAGGGTTTTTTACTGGTTTGTAAAGAGTTATTTACCATTCTGGGGCATTTCTGGTCCAATGCTACTTCCTGTCCAATGTTACTTCTCGTCCGACATCACATTTGGATTAAAACTCTAACCCCAACTGTGGGTTAAGATTACAGTTAATTACAGTTATAGTAGTGGCCTCCAAGATACTGGATTTGGTTATTTTGGACCATTCCCCTGTCATGGTGGAGATCGCAGATGTTTATCCTAAGGGCTCTGATTTTATTTGGAAATTCCCCTCCTATTTCTCCAAGACTAACACCTTCGCTGACCTAGTGCAGAACACTCAGCGGATATTTCACTCTATTGAGCCACAGACAAGATGGTACTCCGAGGCTGAATTATTGCTCATATATCCTCCTATAGGCGTAAGCTCGAGGAAGAATACAGGGGAGCGACCGAGAGGGTGAGAGCAGCATTTCGGTCATTTCTTCATGGAGGCCAAACGGGAATGGGCAAATGCTAAAAGGGATTTTGACTTGTGAGTGGAGGTGCAGTGATCATATTTGACATCTACTTTGTTTAGATATGGAAATAAATCCGGGAAAATTCTCTCTAGACTTCTCAGAGGAAGCTTTCATCCTTCTCATATTGTGTCCCTCCGGACCTCGAGTGGCCAGGTCACCTCAGACCCTTATCTGATAAATGACTCACTGAAAGTTTTCTACGAAACACTTAGGACGACATGTATGAATTCTGCCGCTGACAGACCAGTTCTAAATCTCTTTAAGACAGCGTAAACTGTGCCAGAATGTATGAACCTGTTCTTCTGCAGTTTATACATACAGGCACAGTCTAGTGCCAATATGACAACTCAGGCTCAGACAGACCATCTTTAACCTGCATCTAATAAAAAAATCAGTGGCACACTAAAAACTAAGTGAAACATCAAGGTATATAGGAATATTGGAAATGCATTACTGCTAAGGAAAATATGAAAAACCTGGGACTCTTAGTTTACAGTTTTTTATCAATGATTGAATTTAGCTCACCTCCCAATAGCGTCTAGGGGATCCCAGAACAGGTGAGTCCCTAACCACTAACATGTTACCTCACTAGGAGTCCGTTCAGACTACAACATCTCAGGGATTGACAGGAACTTGCAATTGAACTATCCTGCACTGGTTTAAAAGAGGCGGCAGAGTGCAGCAAGCCAATGAGATTGCCATTTCTCAAATAGACTACAAAAGTTAATTAGGCTGTGCACATCTAAAATATATTAACCTGGTCTGGCTGTTCTAACTGTTCTGCCCCAAAGTTTTGGCGTCAAAGAATCATAAATGTGTCCTCTTCTACTAATGTGGTGCGACACGCGTCCAGAACGCTCCAAAGTATGCCTTTCATACATTTATAGAACTGGTCTACAACAGCTTTTTGAGGCCAGAATTCTGGCGCAGCCCCGTTCATACATGTCGCCCTTAATTCTCCAGATCCTATCCATGGAGAGGAGAGTAGATTGTTCCTGGATTCCCTATCCATTCCTAAGCTATCATCCAACCAGTTAGATCAACTAAACTCTGACATCTCTACCCGTGAGGTTCAGGAGGGCATACAACACCTGACTCCAGGTAAGGCCCTGGGACTCAACAGGTTCACGGGGGACCTTTGCAAAGTTTTGATGGAGCCCCTAACCCCAATATTAATGAAATATTTCATTTATCCCACATAAAAGTAATAAAACATAAGAAAAAAAGCTGTAAAATTGAATACCAAAAAATATGGCTGAACTGCTTTTTGCCCCTCATTTTCATGGACCAATGCTAAAAAACTATGGAACACCTGTGCACCCAAATTGCACAATATACCCATAGATGAGATCCATGAGGGTGCTGAATTCAAAATATGGTTACTTTTGGAAGGTTTCACCTGTTCTGGCACTTTGCAAATGCAACATGGCACACACCAAAATCTGCATTCCAAAATCCAAATGCATCCAAACAGCAGTTTACACCTATATATAGGGTACTACCGAACTTGGAAGAAATTTCCCTGGTCACATTTACTGTGTTCCAATGAATAAATATTGAAAGTCTGCAAAAAAAAGGTTAAATTTTGCTTTCATTTCTGTGAAATACCTAATGGGTAAACAGACTTCCTAAACACTGTTTTAAATACTTTAAGGGGTGCAGTTTCTTAGGTGGAGTCATTTATGGAGGTATCTAACATTCAGGCCCCTCAAAGCCAGGTCAGAACTGGACCGGTCCCTAAAATAATCTATGTTGCAAATTTTCTTGAAAATGTGAAAAATTACTAAATTTCTAAACCCCCTAATGTCATTAAAAAAAAGACATTTAAAAAATTATGGCAACTTACAGTAGACATATGATAGATGCTAGTTATAAACTATTTTGAGTGAAATAACTGTCTTACACGCAGACATTTTTAAATTGTTCAAAATTTTAACAATATTTAATTATTAATAAATGTATTAATAAGTTTCAGCATGTCACGTCAAGGTGAGGTACCGTGAACCCTAACTGGACTCCAGCCCACTGTCAATGCCTACTTGACATGCGGCTCTAAATGGCAGACCCCAACTGGGTGGCAGTCCCTATGCTACTAATGTGCAAGGGCTATCAGGTGAAAAATTTGTGAAACAGTCCGGGTTGGTAACAGAACAGTAACGTAAGGCCACATAACGGAAAACCAGAGAGAAACCAGAAAACATGCCAAAGGTCAAAGCACTGCCAAGAGCAAAGCACAAAATCAGAAAATAAGCCAAGGTCCAATAACAAGCAGAGGTCTGATACACGGATAAAACAAGCAAACAATGAAGCACAGGTAAGTTTTAGACAGCCAGGAAACTATCACAGGCGCAACCTTCAGTTTGCAGGAGTTTTAAATGTGGTCCCCATAGCTGATTAGTGCGGTCTCCGGCCCTCACAATGGCTGATGCGACACGCCCCCTGTCCAGAGCGGCTGGACCTCTATCACTCAAAGATCCTCTAGCAGAGTATCTCTCAGGGTGAGGTCCCAAACCTAGGGAATCAGCAGCTGCAGAATGTTGCTCTCTGCAGGCTGAATGCTGCCTTGGTAAACTAGTACCGACAGTACCCCGCTTTTAGGAGGGGCCTCCGGACCCTTCCCTGATCTAGGTTTGTCTGGGTGAGACTCGTGATATTTCATGATCAGGTGTTCAGCATGGATGGATATAGCTGGAACCAACAACCTCTCTTTGGGACCATAACCCATCCAGTGGACCAGACACCGCAGTGACCTTTGAACCTTATGGCAGCCTAAGATTCGGGCAACGTCATATTCTAACTCAACCTCTATACAAACAGGAGGAGGAGGAGGTCTAGAGGGCGGAGTCACAGGCTGGATGTACTTTTTTAGAAGTGAACAATGAAAAACATGTGTATGCGGAGACAAGAAGGTAATTTTAGAAGGTATGCCACTGGATTAACCATCTCTTGAACCACCTATGGACCCACAAATCACAGAGTAAGTTTACCAGAGGGGACTTTTAACTGAAGATTTTGGGTTGATAACCATACTTTATTCCCAACAGCAAACCCTCTAGAAATAATGCGGTGTCTATCACAATTTCTCTTTTGGATGTTCTGGGCACTAACCAAGTTCTATTGAACTTAGGCAAAGACTGTGCATAGATCTTTAATGATAATATCCACCCCGCTGTGGAAAATGACGCATGGAGTGAGTGAAAACCATAATTGCAGTAAAATGATGAGGTACCAGATGAACTACTATCCTGATTATTAATAGCAAATTCTGTGAGTGGGGACAGACCTTCGGAACAGGACAATTAGCAGTTATCATATCCTGGTGCATCTTAATCTCAGTGACTAAATCAGGGGAAATAGTTGAGACAACAGTCTCCTTGGGCAAGATTGGTACCAGATCATCCTGGGGTGAGTGGCTGGCACAGAAGCTTCTAGATAGCGCATCAACTTTAAAGGGGTTTTCTCGCTACAAAGATCATGTCTCAGATTATGGGGACAGTAAAAGTAAGCACTTTTGTAATTGGTTTGCATTACCTCAGTCACTTGGTTTAGCAGACATGAGCTTTTTTGTAAATCTGTGTTCTATTTCTGCTGTTGCTGATCGGCCATGCCCCCTGGACGTCTCCCGCCCCTAGATACGCCCCCTGCATTGTGATTGGCTGGCTGACATTTCATTCAGCCTGTTGGGATACGCCCCCCCCGGACAGGAAACGCCCGGCCACGCCCTCTGCGCTGTGATTGGCTGCCTGCACATTTTGTGTTTACTCGCTTCTGAGCTGTTAAAATCGATAGTGAAACCAAGGGCTGCAGCCTCAATAATCATCTCCCAGCTCTAAGGTGAATGATCTGGGTAATTACTGACTGTGAAACTCATAGATCCTCTCATATAACACAGTGTTACATCCTCTGTTCTCTTCATATAACACATTTCTGCCTATTAACAGGGGAGGGGCAGTGTGCATCAGTCATACATTCTCCTACCTGGAACAGAGGGGGAGAAGGGGCCCTGCAGTGTGCATATCTCACATATCTCATCAGTTCAGGCTGTGTGTATAACTGCATATACCACAGTCACAGTCTCCTGCCTGGAACAGAGGGGAGGAGGGGGGCATTGTGCATATCTCACATGTCTCATCAGTTCAGGCTGTGTGTATAACTGCATATACCACAGTCATACAGTCTCCTGCCTGGAACAGAGGGAGGAGGGCGGGCAGTGTGCATATCTCACATGTCTCGTCAGTTCAGGCAGTGTGTATAACTGCATATAGCACAGTCATACAGTCTGCTGTCTGGAACAGAGGGGGAGAAATGGGGGGCAGTGTGCTTCCTCACATGTGTTTCCTCAGTTCAGGCTGTGTGTATAACTGCATATACCACAGCAGGGAGCTTGTGGAGCCTGAAGGCTGCAGACATAAGGAGCAGGTAGGAGCTACAGAGCTGTTATATCCAGACAACCTTCTGGATCCCCTGCTTCATACAAAATGATGATGTCACAGTTCTTCAGTGAGGAGAGACACACCTCCTGGGAGGAGAGACACGCCTGCTGAGAGGAGAGACTCGCCCCTGGATTTCAAACTCAATATCATAGAATCAGCTAAAGAGCACAAACAGTTCAAATGATAACATCCCTTTAACATTCTTAGTACCTGGTCTATGTAATGACAGATGAGGTTCTTATGATCGTTAGGACCGTGACCTGGTGTTGGACACCTTCGAGGAAATGGCACCATTCCTCAAAGTTCCATTTAATAGCCAACAACTCCTGATTCCCAACATCATAATTCCTTTCAGCAGAGGAAAATGTACGGGAGAGGAAGACACAAGGGGGAAGGTTAGTCATAGTAGCGGATCCCTGAGACAGGACAGCCCCTGCTCCATACTCAGAAGCATCAACCTCAGCAATAAAGGGTTTACTCTGATCTGCTTGAATCAAAATATGAGCTGATACAAAACACTGCTTACATTTCTCAAATGCATCTACGGCCTAAGGTTGCCAATTATTGAACTTCTCCCCCTTCTTAGTCATGTCAGTCAATGGCCAAACTAAAACAGAAAAATTCCGAATAAATTTATGATAATAATTAGCAAACCCCATTGTAACGACTGGGAGTAGTGGATCCACTGGGCCACCGCAAGCGAAGGAACCGGCCACACCAGGGAGCGGAGTCTAAGTGGGTCCTGGTTTTCGCATGAGCCCTCCGCAAAGCGGGATTGACTTGCTGCGGCGGGATTCCACCAGGTCGCTACCCCTGATGTGACTTGCCTGTTGCAGGAGCCAAGGTGCAATGAGGTATAGAATAGGCAGACAAACTCATAGTCGGGGACAGGCCAGAAGGTCGGGGCAGGCAGCTAAGGTTTGTGGTCATAGGACGTGCGCAAATGCGATTGGTACACGGAGTAGGCTAACCGGAATTCTAGAAGGCTTCCTCGCATAGGTATAGGCACTATGGACTCGGCAAGGGTATGTTGGAGTTGGAGCCAATCTATAGGGTCAACGGCCGGCAATCACCAATTACCAGCGCACTGGCCCTTTAAATCTTAAAGAGTCAGCGCGCGTCCTAGGAAGCGGGGACACGCGCGCCCAGCAGCAGACGGACGCAAGGAAGCAGGAGCACGGTGCGGTAAGTGGCTGCGCTCAGGGGAGCGAGTGCGCCCGTGGCCCCGTACGCGGACCACAGCGCCACTCGCTCCCAGCGCACGGGGACCAGTGGGGGCATGGGCTCGCCCGCAGCCCGTCCTCCAGACTGCGGCGCGACCCGTGACAGCCATGAATCACTGTGGGGCCGTTAGGGAGGAAAGGTGGACTCAGTTGAGGACAGCTTGAATTTTACAGGGGTCCATAGGAAAATTAGAAGTTAGGATATACCCAAGGAAAGGTACCTCCTGCACCCCAAAACACATTTCTCAAGTTTGACAAACAAACTATTTTCTTTCAAGATTTGTAAGACTTGTCGTACGTGTTTAATGTGCAACGACCAATTTTCCGAGTAGATTCAAATGTCATCAAGATAAACGACCATACAATGACCAATGAGTTCTCAGAAAACATCATTTACCAGGTTCTGGAAGACCGCGGGAGCATTGCACAACCCAAGTGGCATGACCAGATATACAAAATGTCTCTCAGGAGTATTAAAAGCGGTTTTCCACTCATCCCCTTCTCAGATACGAATTTGCCCCTTCTGTAGACTTTCTGCAATGTATTGCTTCATGGCAAGCCTCTCTGGACTTGAAAGATTACAAATCCTCCCCTTTGGAAATTTCACTCCAGGCAATAGGTCAATGGCACAGTTGTAAGATCTATGAGGGGGTAGCATTTGTCTTACAAAATACTTCAGCAAAGTCACAAATAAAAACAGGACTCTGCTCCACCTTTATGTTGCCAAGTATAATAGGGAGACATCTGTCAAAGCACTGTTGTCCCTACCTGATTAATTCTCCTGAATTACAGTTACGGGTTGACTTTCTGAAGCCAGGGCAGAACCAAAACCACATCGGCGGGTAGCCCTTCCATGATAAATTGAATACACTTTTCAGAATGTATTGATCCTACCCACATCTCAAATTTAGGAGTACAATGTTGGATTGTGCCCTTAACCAATGGAGTAGAATCAATAGTCACAACCAGCAGGGAATCAAATAGAAGCCTCCAAGATAGACCCAGACATTTGGCAAATGGCGGGCCTACAAAATTGGAAGCCGACCCAGAACCACAAAAGCACTCCCAGAACCAGACAGAGAAAAGTATGAGGTTTTAACTGGGAGCAACAACTTTTTTGATACAATAGGAAATGCCTGTTTGCCTATGTGACCTTCCTGCAAATCACCTAGATGCTGGAGTTCTCCATCCTAGTCTTCCTTTTTGAGCACTCCTGGATGAAGTGCCCATCTTCGCCTCAGTAGAAATACAACCCTTGGATACGACTAGAAGTCCTACGGTCACTGGCAGAAGTCGCGTAAGAAGCCCCCACTTGCATTGGCTCCTCTGGGTTTATCTCAGGAATGGCGGATGTAGAGGTGACAGTGAAGCAGGCCAGCGTGGTGGGAGCCTTTTCCCGATGTCTCTCCTTAAAACATCTGTCCAGACGAACATCCAGGGCCATAGCCTCATCTAAAGTACCTGGGGTAGAGTAAGCCACCAACATATCCTTAACATGGCCAGCTAGCCCTAACCTAAACTGGCATTTAAGAGCTGGGTCATTCTACCCAGACGGAACCCACCAGTGATCAAATTCATAGTAATTCTCCTTCACTGTCTTTTTACCCTGCCAAAAGGTGGTCAGCTGAGTCTCGGCCACAGCTTCTCTATCAGGGTCATTAAAAAGTATGCCTAAAGAGACAAAGAACCTGTCCACGGAAGACAATGCTGGCGAATCAGGTGGTAAAGGGAATGCCCGCTCTTGGCGGATTCCCTGAACAAGGGACATAACAACTCCCACTCTTTGCACCTCATTACCGGAGGTATGTGGGCAGAGCCTAAAATACAGGCAAAATCCTTTCCTAGATGTCAGAAATGCCTTCCTGTTGCCTGAGAATCTGTCAGGTATTTGAATATGGGGTTCCACAGGAGGGGGAGGTAATGCAGGAACACTCTGACTTGGGGAAGTCTCCTGCTGTTGTACCCTTAGTGCCAGATCCTCGACTAGCTGGGTAAGACCCTGCATCTGCTCTACCAGTGCTGTCATGAGGTTCATAGTGAGTGGAGAGCAGTAACGTTTACGGCCTGTGATAATGCCGCGTCAATGGAGATATCGTGAGCTCTAACTGAACCTCAGCCCTCTGTCCCTGCCTACTTGACATGCTGCCTAAATGGCAGACCCCAACTGGGTGGCAGTCCCTATGCTACTAATGTGCAGGGGCCATCAGGTGAAAGGATAGTTAAACAGTCCAGGTCAGTAAACTATCACAATCGTAGCCTTCGATTTACAGGAGGTTTAAATGTGGTGCCCGGACACTGTCCCCTTAGCTGATTGGTGCGGTCTCCGGGCCCTGTCCAGAGCAGTTGGACCTCTGTCACTCAAAGAGCCTCTAGTAGACTGTCTCTCAGGGTGGGGGTCGCAAATCAGCAGCTGCAGAATGTTGCTCCCTGCAGGCTGAATGCTGCCTAGGTAAACTAATCCTGACACAGCATAAGGGATCATCCACTCATTTGCCAGTGGGGAGGTGAAGCAGGTTCAGAGGCAGACCATCATCCTGAAAACTCACAGGGGAGAGAGAGAAGGAGCAGGAACAAGTAAATAAAAGAGAGAGAAGAGAGAGGATGAAGCGGCAAACTGGGGAACAGTACTGAGAGAAAGAGGAAGAGAGATGTAGAAATAGAAGGCCTGACTAGATAATGGAGCATACCAAGGTACAACCAATAGTCCTTAGGCGTTATGCTACCCTGAAGACTGGTGTCTAAAGTAAGACTTAAGACCATCAGAGATAGAGGCAAAGGAATTGTCAAAGAAGCAATAGAAATTGGGAGTGTAGTAACCCCCTTGTATTATTGTCTACGTTATTATACAAAAAAGTGCTCTGAAAACTGTGCTCTAAGGGTTACATGTATGGAAACTGTCTATGCCTAAAACTCACATTATTGCCCATAGCAACCAGTCAGAGACCTCTTTCATTTCATATAGTGTTCTGGAAAAATGAGAAGGGTGCTCTGATTGGTTGCTATGGGCAACAAAATGAGTTATAGTCCTAGACAATTTTCATACATATAGCCCTGAATGTCAAATTTATCACATATCCATCCAAGACAGACTTTTTATTCTTAGTAAGTAATGGAAAATGACTCAATGACAACGTTCCTCTTCAAAAATACAAATAAAATATTAAAAATTGGGAGAAATTAATGCACAAAGGAAGAATTAGCTAAGATTGGTGTCCATGAGCCACAAATGAAAGGAAAATCTAGTTCAAAGCTATAGTAATTTAACTCCATATCCTACTTTCTATTGGAGGCAATGCCCACACACAGTTTACAAAGGGAAGCTGAAAAAGTGAGCTAAATAAGCTAAACAACGTATTTTGGAAAGAAAAAGGACAAATATGGCTTCTGAAAATGTAACCAACTTTTGTTTGCCTGAAAACTGGCGTAGACTGTTTAATATATTCATTCCAATGTGTTTAGATAACCTACTTAATTTTTACATTTTGAAATAACTAAACTTTATTTACTGAAACTCTTTAAGTAGAATATTGCCTATGTGCATTGCTTCTTATATGCGCTTTCTAAAGTATGATTCCTTAAACAGAAGAACAATATAACATTTACCTAATTTGTTTCTTTTGTTTTGCATCAAAGTGCACATAGAACTTTTGTCTGGAGTGATAACTTTGGTGGCTGTATACTAAAATCCCAGTATGTTTGAAAACAGCAGCTTTGTAATGAGAACAATTAAGGTTTATATCATAAAGAAGGAGATTAACAGCTCACAGTATGTGTTTTCCAGTCCTTGGAAACCTGAAAATAAAAGGTTGCTCTTTGCTTGTGCATTTTAATGACACAATAAAGGAATAGGAAGTAGATGTTCTCCTGGATGGTTTCCAAACTGGCAGTCTTTTCCTAGAACACTAATAAATGCAACTTGTTCCAGTTGTGTGCTTACCTAAAGTGATAAGAAATGCAAGCATTTAATATCTTTTTGTAGCAATATTGAAAAAAATAAATTGTTCGTGATATGCAGTTTGGGATTTAAATTTTTAACAGGTTTCTTACTAATTGGAAATGGAATAGTGGCACCATGCAAAGAATGTTATTGCAGATTAATTATCCTTCAAAACATAGTAATACAATTAAAAAGTCCAAATATGCTATAAATTGATTGGCAAACATATATTTGCATGTAATATCCCTAAAAATAGAAGAGTACCTTTTACTGTATTTAAATAAATTTTAAATGGATACCCCCAAAGGCATAAAACATTTTGATTGTGAATAAAATATTGTGCTACGATCTGTTGTTTACAACCAACAATGCTTACGGAATCCATAATACAGTAATTATTTCTGTTAATTATTCAAACCTCCATTTTCTACAGAGTTCCAAAATACAATGCTCAATTAATGCACCCACAGTACTCAATTAATACTCCTACACATAAAGGCCGCCAATACGTTGCTTGATTAAAGCCATTCAGCATAGATATAAACACAGTTGCTAAAGAAATAGATTACACGAATACTACACACTCACATGTTATGTGCCCCACACTACACAAATAAATATGATACGTATACATACTACACTATATGAACTATAGGAAACTCTTCATGAGTCTCTACATTATTGCATTAAACCTTAACAGGGGGGTTAATGCAATAATCGCTCCGTGATCCCGCCACACAGCCACCGGGTGTTAGCGGCTAATTGCAGCTAACACCCGGCGGTTACAAACCCCTTAGACGCCACTGCAAAGATGGCCGCGGTGTGTAAATGAATGAAAAACGGTGCTATGTACCGTTCTTCACTCCAATCAGAGTCCCTGCAGTTACGCTGGCTGAACATAGCAGAGGGAAGCCTTGTGAAGGCCTCCGTCGCTGCCATGTTTTGAATTTCCCCACTTATGGCCCCAGGCAGGTACACCCTAATGATTTGTCTATGAAATGCACTAGGCTGTATTAACAATCGTGCACCCTAGTGATAAAGCGCCCTAGGGGGGCTCAATGGTAAAATAAAAATAAATAAAATGTAAAAGTGCAAAAAAAAGTGTTAAAAGTTCAAATCACCCCTCTTTCGCCATTTTACAAATAAAAAAAATAAAATAAAAAAGTTACAGTTATTTAGTATCGCCGCGTCCGAAAAAGTCTGATCTATAAAAATATAACATCATTTATTCAGTACGCTAAGCACCGTAGAAGAAAAAATATTTCAAACGCCAAATTTAAGTTTTTCTGGTCATTCCACGTCCCTTAAAAATTGGAATAAAAGTGATGAAAAAAAGTTGCATGCATTTCAAACTGCTAGCAATAAAAAGTACACTTCAGCCCGCAAAAAATGCACCCTCACTAACATCTGTAGGTGTTAGTACAAAAAAGTTATTGGTCGCAAAAAATGACGCCGCCCCGCAAATTTCAAAAATAGAAAATGTTTGGAATTTTTTTACGGTACCAAAACATAATGGAAACCCTACATGTTTGGTATTGGCATATGCGTATCAATGTGTAGAATACAAATGACACATTATATTTACCAAATATTGAACGATGTAAAAGCAAATAACACCCACAAACATGGCGCAATTAAATTTTTTTTGACAATTTGTCCCACTTGGAATTTTTTTGCGGTTTCCCAGTATATTCTGTAGTACAGTGAATAACACCATTTTGCGAAGGGCTTTGGTAAAGACCTAAAGGGAACTTTAGACTCGGTTACTCAAAAGGTATTGGATTGCAGATAGACTGTTTAAGTGGTTTCTCTTTGCTCTTTCTTCTGTTGACAGTTTGGGGAACTGCTTAAGTGGCAATTCTTTAAAAGCTGCTCTCCAAAAAGGTGCTTTGCGGATGACAGACACCACTATAGAGCTTTTTGGTTAAATTAGAAGTATTATGTTTTGAGAATGAAAGAATGAAAGGCACTGCATTCATACTTATCTCTTGAGGCTCATTCTTACCTCTCAGATGCTCCTGTTCACTCCCAGCTGCCGGTCCGTTCACCCAGAAGTAAGCAGTGAAAGTCCATTGTTCATGTGACAACTCCAGCCAATCACAGGCCACAATGTCACCTGCATGTGATCTGGCCTGTATCTGGAGCTGTCACGTGAACGATGAAGGTTCACTGCTTCAGCCGGCATGAACACACTGGCAGCCAGGAGTGAATGGGAGCATCCAGGAGGTAAGTATGAGTATTCTCTTCTATTTTTACTCAACCTGATGGACGAAGAAGCATTGATCATCCCTTTAATCCAAAATAAATGTTGTGGAATGACATGAAGTGAGCAGTTCATGGGAGGAAATCCACCAACATAACAGAGTTTAAGGACTAAGCAACAATTACCAGAAATGTTTAGATGCAATTATTGCTGCACTAAGCAGTCATAAAGACACAGAAGGCAAATGTTCCCAGATTTTTGCCACTCACAGATATGTTATAGTAGATTACATTCCTCAAAAAAATAAATAACCAAGTGTAATATTATTTGCTTAATTTGATTCTCTTTAATTTTAGTACTTATATGAAAATCTGTAATATTAGTTAAAATTTATGCAAAGGGTTCAAATGCTTTCCAACACCACTGTTTTTCGGCTCATCTCAGGAGTCAGTTACTGCCATATGTAGAATATAGGCTGAGAGCAAGAAAATTAAAACTGAAACAGTGATCGACATCTGTTTAAAATGAGTTACTTTAATTTAGGAAAAACTAAATCTTTGATGAAAAAAACTTCCAAAAAATGTTATACAGCTTGCAAAATCCTGACCCATTGACCGACATTTGGATATAATTTAATTACAATCTAAAAGTATAAAAATATATATCCCATAAGATTTTAATTGGAAAAAATTAAAAATCTGAACTAAATTTTATAGTTAACATAATTAATTTTTCATTAGAAATTCAACTCAATTAACTGCATTAGTGTCTATGAACAGAAGTTCATAAATGTCAATCATACTTTTAAATGTGTCTCAGAACTGTTAATCTAATTTTGTGGTTAGACTGTTAAAAGAGATAAGTAGTTATTAGTGTCAATCATAGTTAAGAACAGTTACATTTGTATTCTAATTGTTTCTTCTCCTTTTCCCTATAGACACTGATGCAGTTAATTGAGTTAAATTTGTAATGAGAAAATACTTACATTAATTATAAAAATTTTGTTCAGATTTTTAGAATTTTCATTTTTTTCCAATCAAAATCTTATGAAATATATCTTTTTTATTGTAATTAGATTTTTGTTCTTCCAAATGTAGGCCAATAGGTCTGTAGGTCAGTATTTTGCATATTGTATAACATTTTTAGGAACTGTTTCTTGTTATTTTGTTATTTTTTGTTTTTACTTAATTAAACAAAACAAATTTTAAATCAGAACCAAGGTCTTGCTGGGACTTAACCTGCGCCAAGCAACATCACTACCATTCTTTTTTTTCACTGAGATAATATTTTAACAGCTTTAAATTTATTTCTACCCTGCTGTAATGTTTTTATAATCACTGATAATACTATGATTACTCCATAACTACCCGATTGAAAATCGGATTTATGGTAAACGCTGTATTGGTTTTATAATTTTCTATAATTTAATTTTATATTTATTTTATATTATATAATTTTAGATTAATTTTATATTATATAATTTTAGATTAATTTTATACTATATATTTTAAGATTCATTTTATATTATTTCATTTGATAATTTTTTTATGATCTAATTTTATATAGTTTTATAATTATAATAACTTAGATTTTACTTTAGTGGTATGATATGCGAAATATTTTTTCTTCTTTTTTGCCTGTTGCCAATTACAGTTCGTCTACAATACATTTAGGCTCAGCCATGCCACTTTGAGATTGGTATGGATTGTTACGATACATTCTGTAGAGCCACATTTATAAATGTATCTAATCTTATGAATATGGCATGACATACTCCCTAAGAATTGACGCACATCAAAGTGCAGGGATTTTGGCACACAATAGTTTCTACATCTACATCAGAACAGGTCTCTGACAGTTTTTTTTGCTCAAAGCACACCAAAAAACTGTCCACTTGAGACCACCCTTCTACTCTGAGCGACATCCACCTGGCCAGTCGCATTGATGTGCACTTTTCGGAGAGACAGGAGGACCTCCGCCATGAGTGCAAACCGGCCAGAACATGTCGTCTACCTCAACATGGATGAATAGGCCCAGAGATGATGCTGACACTACCAGATTCTTTTCTTCCAGCTATGGTATCCTCTAATGTTTCTCGTCCGACACTCCAATGTCCCTAAGTTTGATGAAACAGAAAACATGAATTATCAGTGAAGGTAACCCTTTGTCAATCAGCAGAGATCTACTTCCAACACTAACATGAAAATTGAAGTCTTTTCTGACAATGCAACTTTGTTGTCAGAGAAGCTGTGACCATTCATGAACTTCAGAGCACCAAATATGTCTGGTAGCCAACCGGTTCATTTCAGTGGTAAGCTGCACCACTGTAGCTTATTGGACCAGTCTTACCCACCTTTGAAGCCAACATTCACCTCTCACATTAAAGGTACATGATGCTCTGCATTTTTTTTGTCGGTTATTCACAATGGTGCAATTTAACCACTCAAAAAACAGTTTCACCACAGTATAGTTTTCACCACAGAATAGTTCACATTCTGTGCCATTTCAGAAAAACTGCTACTCTTAGCCCAAATGCAAATAATTATCCCTTTTTGCAATTGATAACCTGCCCTTTTGACTATGACAGCAACGAGGGATATGTATATGAACAGCTTACCGCACATCTTATACAGTATCTCACAAAAGTGAGTACATCCCTCACATTTTTGTAAATATTGTATTATATCTTTTCATGGGACAACACTGAAGATATGACACTTTGATACAATGTAAAGTAGTCAGAGTGCAGCTTGTACAACATTGTATATTTGGGGTGCCCTTAAAACAACTCAACATACAGCCATCAATGTCTAAACCACTGGCAACAAAAGTGAATACACTCATAATTGAAAATGAACTAATTGTGCTCACTTTGCCATTTTCCCTCCACTGTGTCATGTCACTCGTGAGTGTGACAGGGTCTCAGGTGTGAATGGGGAGCAGGTGTGTTAAATTTGGTATTATCGCTCTCACACTCTCTCATGCTGGTCACTGGAAGTTCAACATGGCAATTCATGGCAAATAACTCTCCAGGGATCTGAAAAAAATTGTTCCTCCACATAAAAAACCCCAGATTAAAAATTCCCAACACCCTTAAAACAAACTGTAGCATGGGGTAAACCCAACAGCACTAACGAGTAATCCCATTTAGAATGGCCTTGCCATTTTTGACCAAGAAGCTACCCATTGCTCAAGAAGACCAAGATTATTTTTTAAAAAAATAACAATAGTTCCCTGCCAATTTCGCAGAGTTCAAAAGGGGGGTGGCATTAACCAAGAAATTTCGCAACTGAAAAATTTGGGTCTGCATGGTTGTCGTCCCAGAAGAAAGCCTCTACTAAAGATGAAGCACAAGAAAGTCCGCAAACACTTTTCCAACTCAAGCGAGGGGACAGGAACGGGAAACCATTGCTGGGGTTTGATAAACCCAAGAAAGCTTTTTTGGTTCAGATGGTGTCAAGCATTTTGAAGCAGACAGGTGGGGATACAAAGACAAGTGTGTCTTGCCTACATCAAACATGTCGGGGGGGAGTGGCAGGGTTTTTGGGGCGCAGAGGCTGTCGGCTGTGGGAGCACATTTCATGAATGCCAACATGTACTGTGACTTACTGAAGCAGAGCATTATTTCCCCTCCCTTCGAAACGGGGCCAGGGCACATTCCAACATGATAGAACCCCAAACACACCTCCAAGAAACCACTATCTTCTATAGAAAATGGGGTAAAAGGGGCTGGACGGCCCACTCTGGGGAGACCTATGCCATTTCATCTGCTTGGCATCCTTAACTGGAAGGTGGAGAAGCGCAAGGCAGATAACAGCAGTGCAGGTAACCGAAACCCAGGCGACAATAAACAAAGGAAATGTAACAGCAACCAGAGGTCAGAATCAAGGTGGAAACATCAACAAACTAACCAAGAGCACAAGCAGGAAGTTCCTTAAGTGCTAGGTGGTAATTGGCTATTGGCCAGGTAATTAGGTACTGTCTCTTTAAATCTCAGTGAGCTGGCATGCATGTGCCCTAGGGAGGGCGCATGTGCCCACTGGATGCCGATAGCAGTAAAGACCGGAAAAAGAGCGTGGACAGGTGAGTACTCAACGGCAGAGGGATCACGGACCAGAAAAGAGGCACGAGCATGTCCACGGTCCGGACCAGCGACAACGATATGGACCATGACAGTAACCCCCTCCCCCTTAAGCCCTATCTGCTACCCAGAAGGCTGCAAAAAGGGCCTAATTATTCAAGGTGATAAAAAACATCATTAGAGAACTGATCTGTCTGTATTGAAGGTGTGTCTACAAAAACAAAAGAACAACTTGCCAGTGGCAATCTTCAACCCCTTTTAGCCATCACAGATTAGTGTTTAAAATAAAAAAAATATACAGAAACCTAGAAATTTTAAAACCAACAAACATATGATCAGGCTATATTTACTCTCAAAGTCAGTACTTTATATCAATTTTAAATGTCCTCTAAAGTGCACAGCTATTTAAAATTTGGTATTAAAAATTCATTTATGTATCAATTAATCCACCCAGTATTATCTGGATGGAAGGTAGTACCTGTTCAAGTGCAACTGCTAGTGTATCACTGTACATTAGTACTATAGTGTCACAGGTGCTCCTGTGACCCTCACTCTGGTTCGAAGGCAAACCCGTTCCCCAACTGCAAGTGGCTCCGCGACTTATATGCTGGGCCACGAGCACATTCGCAGCTTATTTCTGGCGTGCGGCTACTCACCTGTCCTCCTTCCGAATGTCTCTGCCTGCCGGTGCGCACATCCCCACTCCCTAGGGCATGCGTTCCGGCTCTGTTAAATTTAGAGGGCTAGTGCACTAGTGGTTGTTGATCACTGGATGCTGACCCTATTTAACCCTACCCTTTCTTGTTGATCCTTGCTGAATCGATAGTGCCTTGTAGTCTAGAGAAAAAGCGTCCCTTGTGTTCCATTGCTATACCGTGTACCGTAACTATTGCCTCCGTTCCGACTTTAGCCGTCTGTCCTGGCCTTTCTGCCTGTCAGCGACTATGTGTCAACCTAGTGATTCTATACCGCGCCTCACCTCGGCCACCATTGTAGGGAAGTTGTGCCAGGGGTAATGACATGGGGGTTTGCTTGCCGCAAAAAGTCCAACGCGCTTTGCGGAGTGCTCTGGTGAAAACCAGCGGCCCCTTAGACTCCGCTCCCTGTTGCAGCTTACACCATCGCCTGCAGTGGTACAGCTGAGAGGCGCAGCCAGGGCTCCAGTCAATTACGAGAAATCGGAGCGAATAACCACGTTACTGGGGGGGGGACACACACATCTCCAGTAAGATCATATATACCACTTGTTCAGATATAAATGTTAGTATATCACTGCATGTTAAATGCTGCAGCAATATTAATTCATGCTAGCCTGCTCCATGAGATTATATGTAGGGTAATGGCCAATAACTAGATATGGGTGAATCGATTCCAACAAAGTGGAATTTGTTTAGAATTTCAGGAAAAATTTGTTTCTGCACAAAGTTTATGGTGATTCGCGGGAACAAATCGTCTTTTTTTCTAAAATGGCCGCGAGCACATGCGTACGAGTGGTGAAAGAACTAAATGGAGAAGAAGAAACGCCCTCCATGACTGTGCACGACATTAAGCCTAATCACAACCAGCGGGGCTTCCTGTGACGTCACAGCCCTATAAATACGGACGCCATGTAAAATCTGACACTTGTCATTGTGTCTCCTGTCAATAAGCATCTATCTGCTGCAGCACTATATTGCACTCTGTGCAAAACAAATCCGTTTTTTTGAGCTTCACAAGTGTGGGTCATATACACACAGGGGCGTTGCTAGGGTCCCAAAACATCCAGGGCTCGGACCCTTACGTTTTCTGAGTAGGGCTGGGTGCACACACCATTTTTCAACGCCACATTTGTGAACTGCGGATGTATTTTTACAGAGGAAAAAACTTCTGTTCCATGTCCACTAATTTTCTGCACATTCCACCATAGATCCCGTCCGTCACCTCAGCATTCACTGTACAATGACAATCTGAGCTGACAAATTTGCATTATTCAAAACCTCTCACCTATGTTTGACAAGTAATACCATACAAAAACTCAAACAAAACATATACCGATACATGGAGCAAATATAGCCAGACGTTCATGTAACTAAAAAAAAAAAAAAGAAAAAAAACAAGACTCAAAACTGTTACTACTTAAGGTTCAAATACCCAGGTTCAGACCCTGACCAAACGCGACCACCAAATTGTCATCAGTTGTACTATAAACTACCGCCATACAGTGACCAGAATATGTCGGTAATATGAGTTTGAACGTAGGCTCAGCAGAAATTTATAGTGATTACACTGAAGCTACTTAAGTGACACACAGGAGTTGTTCTCTTTCTCTTCTTCTCCATCTGTCCCAGACGCCATGATGACTTCTTCCCTCCACACTCTTCACATGTAGAATATACAAAACAACATCTAGACTCCTCATTTTATTCAACACATCTCTACTCTTTTTGTGAGCGCTTTTAATCGACAAAGTTATTTTTTTGAAATCGGCACAGTTTTTATGTAATCGGATTTTATCCGCTCACGCGATAATTTAGTTAAAAATCTGCGCATAAACTATTAATAACGCGCCATTTTTCGGCGCTTCCTGACATCTTGGTCGGCCAGCCAATACAGCTTAACCGAATAGAGGCAAGGGGTGAGATGTGTGTGCGACGTCATGACTGGGGATGTGTAATGGTTTGCATTGTCTGAAAAATCACATGACCTCATTAAAACATAGAACAGCCCTTCCTGTTCTGCCACAGTCTCTCATCACGTTTCATACTGAGTTGGACTTGCGATCTGCATGTCTCCAAACTACTCACTTATAACATATACAGCAATTTTATAGCATCACAGTGAATTGAAAGAGTGCCAAAATACCTTGTATCAATCCGAATCTAAAACAGATTACGGTTTTTTGACTTATGGCGCAACTACAGCTTTGTTCATTCAGATAGCGAGCACTTATATCTTAACCGCTATTTTTTATAGTCACCACAGTGAATTGAAGGTGCCAAAAATACCTTGTTCAATCCGAATCTATACAGATACGTGTTTTTTGACTTTTGCGCACTGGGCAAGCTTTGTTCATTCAGATAGCGTGCCTTATAGCTTATACAGCAATATTGATAGTCACCACAGTGAATTGGAAAGTGTGCCAAAAAAAACCATAGTAACATCCCGAATCTATAACATATACGTGTTTTTTGAATTTGACGCACTTCTGCTTTGTTCATTCATATAGCGTGCACTATATCTGTATACTGCAATTTTTATTAGTCACCACAGGTGAATAGAACGGTAGCCAAAAAAAACCTTGTATCATCCGAATCTATAACAATACGTGTTTTTTGACTTATGGGCGCATTGAAGCTTTGTACTTCAGATAGCGTGCACATATATATTAAACAGCAATTTTATAGTCCCACAGGTGAATTGAAAGGTGCCAAAAATACCTTTGTATCATCTAATCTATAACATATACGTGTTTTTTTGACTTGGCGCATTGCAGCTCGTTCATTCATATAGCATGCACTTAAATATCTTATACAGCATATTTTTATAGTCACCACAGGTGAATTGAAAGGTGCCAAAAATACCTGTATCCTCCGAATCTATAACAGATACCGTGTTTTTTTAGACCTTTGGCTCAATGCAGCTTTGATCATTCAAATCGTGCACTAATATCTTATACAACAATTTTTATGTCACCACAGGTGAATTGAAAGGTGCCACAGAATACCTTGTATCGAACGAATCTATACGCAGATACTTGTTTTATTGACTTATGGCCTGCACTGCAGCATTGTTCTCATTCAGATAGCGTGCACTTATATCTTAAACAAGCAATTTTATAGTGACCACAGGTGAAATGAAAGGTGCCCAAAAAAACGCTTGTATCAACCAATCTATAACAGATACGTGTTTTTTGACTTTGGCGCACTGCAGCTTTGATCATACAGATAGCGTGCACATATATTAACTTATACGAGCCATATTAGTAGTCACCACAGGGTAATATGAAATTGTTCCAAAAACATACTGTATCAGTCCGAATCTATAACAGATACTGTGTTATTTGACCTTAGAGCGCATTGCAGCTTTGTTCCATTTACAGGATAGCGTTCACTTAATCTTATACAGCAATTTTTATCAGTCACCACGATGTGAATTGAAAGGTGCCAAAAATACTTTTATCATCCGAATCTATAACAATACGGTGTTTTTTAGACTTTGTGTCGCATTGCAGCTTTGTTACATTCATGAATAGCGTGCACTTATATCTTATACTGCAAATATTTATATCACCACAGGTGTAATTGACAGTGCCAAAATACCTTGTGTATCAGCCGATATCCTATAACAGATACTTTGTTATTTAGACTTGGGCGCCTGCAGCTTTGTTCATTCAATAGCGATGCACTATATCTTACACAGCAATTTTATAGATCCACCCAGGTGAATTGAAAGGTGCCAAAATACCTTGTATCATCCCGAATCTATACCTACAGATACTTGTTTTTTTTTACTTTGGCGCACTGCAGTCTATGTTCATTCAGAAGCGTGCACTTCTATCTTATACAGCAATTTTATAGTCACCACAGGGGAATAGAAAGGGTTGCCAAAAATACCTTGTATCATCCGAATCTATATACAGATACGTGTTTTTTACTTTGGCGACATTGCAGCATTGTTCATGTCAGATAGCGTGCACTAAATGCTTATACAGCAATTTTATAGTCACCACAGTTGAAATGAAAGTGTGCCAAAAAACAACTTCTATTATACGAAAACATAACAGAAGCCGTGTATTTTTTGCCACTTTTGCCCAGTCGCAGAATTGTTCAATGTTGTAATCCAGCAATTTTTGTTAAGATTAGAGGGATTTGAGAATGGAGCTTTGAATTGCCCGTTTCTGTTAATAAAGACTTACCGAAAAAAACTATTTCAATACCCTTCTCCAAATTTTTATATTTTCTTAACATGGGAGCTGTAAATTCAGTGTGGTAACGAGCAAAGAGGTGGGTAATGTAGCACAGGAGGTGTAGAGGAACCAGAGAAGGTGCTCCTTTCCAGTGGCTGGCAACAACCCCATATGCCAGCGGATCATCGGTTCAGGAACTCAGGCCTGTCATCGCTAGGGTCTGGAAGCCCTGTGAATCTCAGTAATGAACAGCGTCGCAACTGTCCTTCAGTGGTTAATGCAACTCATGCCTGCAGTCTTATACACTCCTCCCATTCCCGCACAAATGAGAGTCATCACATCATCATCGTTATCCGTCCAACATGAGCGAAGTGCACCCACAATGGGTCAACACGTGTACCCACCAAGTGGATTAATCCATTACTGAAGACCTCTTTGATGACAAAGAGATGTGGTCAGAAGGCATGTTAAATATCAAGAGGATGAATTATTCTGCACAGACGCCCAGTTACTGATGCCACAGAGGAGGGAGAAGGAAGCCGGACAATCCGGCAAAAATCCGGCGGTCCTGCAACGCCTTGGCAGTGCCCCATGCTTGTATCCCGCAGCTTCTGATTGCAGAATGATCAGGACGACCGAAGTCGACCTGTTGTTTATGAAGAAGATGATGACATTGCGGATCCTCTGGGTCTTTTCCGAAGTGAATTTGCTTGCGAGCGCATCATCACTTGGACGAAGAGGAATACGATGGGTTATGTCCATACGGGTCCCGCACAAAAAGGGAGATGCGCTCACAGAAGGTCCGCTGATCTATTTCCGCCCCCATGGTCATGCGCAAACCCCTTGCCACACTTATAGCCATCAAAAAGGTCAGGACTCTCAAGCCGGGCCTTCTGTTGAGCACGCCTCTTGATTCACCCAGCGATGTCACATGCCGCCCTTTGGCGTAAACTCATAAGAGTAGATGCAGAACTGTAGGTGGTTAACCACCACCAACATGTCTAGTCACAAGCAGCGAATGCATGAGTTGAAATGGAGCAACACTTGACCAAAAAAGGCCAGACCGACGCCGGGCCCTCCACCACTGTCACAACCCTCTGTCCGCATCCTCCTCCTTCTGCCACCACCAAGCGATCCTCATCTGCCCAGGTCTCACAGAGTCATGATCAGGATCATCCTCCGATTCAGCTCCACCGTCGCCCGATACCACCACCCGCACCACCAGAGACCCAACCCAACCCCAGCTCATCCCGCCATTTGACGACCGACACGCCATACCTTCTGCCAGTCTACAGCCAGCCTTCTGATCTGACCAGGTTGGGAGCAGACGAAACACATCAACCCAAACCATCCCAACGCCAAAAGCCTGAATGTCGGCATTGCCAGGCTTTTGGCCTTGGAAATGTTGCCTTTCCGTCGGGTGTACACCTATGGGTTCCGCCACGTCAAGTGGCCCTCGCCTGCCCCAATACAAGATGCCTGAGCAGTTGCAATCTTTTGCCAAAAAAGCCGTCCCTGCCCGTGCCAGACACTTGTCATCTAAAATTTCAAGCGCGTTCTCTGCATCTGTGTCCGGAAAAGTCCTTCATGACCACCTTACAAATTGTACTAGTAAGCACGGCCAAGTGCCGCTATAACGCTCTGAACGAGAGCACACTGTGAGCTTGGGTGATGTCTCTGTGGTTGACGGTGGCTCTCAGGGCTCGGCGCACGCTCTTACAACTGGAGGATGGGTGCAGGGCTTTTTCCCCCAAGGTCCACAGGTGGCATCACGGTTGCCCATAGAACACAAGCCATTCTATGAAATTGAATCTGTCTTGGAGACCGTCCCCACACGGTCAGTAGCTGTGGGACGGCTCACCGCAACAGACCATCGCTGGCTGGGTGACAAGAACCATGTTGCCAGGCAAGGTGGGTGTGCGTAACTTGCGAAAATCTGCTGGCCGCCCTTAGAGATACCGTGAGTCTTGGAGCACATCCCATGCCTGGCACATGTCATGAACCTCGTTCGGTCCAAAAATTTCTAAAGATCTACCCGGGTCAGGACTGCCTGCTGAAGAAGGCTCGAGGTCTGAGTTCGCATCTTCCGCCGTTCGCACCCTGCTTCGTCACGCCTGTCAGTGTTGCAGCGTCAGCTCGTCCTCCCAGTTAACCTTCTCATTGGTTGACGGTGCAACGCGCTGGAATTTCCACCCTCCACATGCTCCATCGATAGTGGCACAGCGGCATTTGCCATTTACGCATTACGAAGTGGACACAAGGCCTGACAAGCAGCGTGCGGACCTCGTGGATTTTGAGCCACCGAGAGTGGAGCAGGTGAAAGAGCTCTGCACCATCCTTGCAGTTATTGAAGCGCCACCCAAATGGCATGCGGGACGATGGCCTCTTGTCCACATGAGCATTGTGAGATTCTTAGTTCTGGAAACGTGCTCGTTGGGACACTCAGAAACATCAGGTCCTGCCAGCGACGGAGGAGGAGATGGACACAGATGCGTGACACGGAGACTTTCTCTCCGTCGAATCCCCAAGGCCCAGAGTTTAAAACAAATTTATCGGTTCTCTCATTAAGCAGTGGGTTCGGGGTCCAGACTAGTGCAAAGGCGGCGCTTCAGCTCTCAGTGGTTTCATCATCTAGAGGCAAGTCAGCTGTGTTGAAGCTGTGGCCGGGAGAAGCGGAGGAGGAGGGGAAGAGGTTCCTAGACACCGGATGTTTACTGACGTCCCTGCCTTGGAAAGGAAGTTGGCGCGAATTTGAGGCGTATGAGGAAGATTAGGAAGATGACATTGCGTAGTGCCCGCTCGACCCAGAGGCTTGGGAAATCAAGTGCTCTAACTCTCACATGATTGTCTTGGATGCACCCATTTCCTCCAACAGGATCCTCGCATTAATAGTCCATCAAATGAACACACAGTTACTGGGTTGCCACCCTCCCTTGGATCCCCGGTACAAGACTAAACACAGCACTTTCCATCACCCACCCAAATAGAGAGTAAAAATGCAGGAAATTGGAGACCATGCTTGTGATTGATCAACTGGAGACATCTTTGCGGTCTGGCTTCACGTTCTTACAAATGTCACTTTGGAACAATTCGCAGCCGACGTGACATCAGTATATGTGCCAAAGTAGCCGTAGCGGGCATCAGCAGCAGACGAGGTGGCTGAAGCCTAATTGGTTACCCTCTTGCAATCTTATTACCACCTCACCAACGCATAGCAATGCAGGGCCCACATACATACACCCAGAGACCAGGCATAGAGATCATGGTGCACGACTATCTGCGTCTCAAAACAAAAAAAAACCCGATTGTTTTTTTGTATGTGTCCGTGACCCAATATGACCTCTGGGTATCCAAAAAGGATGAATGGGACGAGCAGGCTCGCCACGGCATAAGAGGGTGTTTCCTTGCCCAGCAGCCAGCGTCATAACTGAGCGTGCCCTTCAGCACAGCCTGGAGGAGTCATACAGACAAACGCTCCGCTTTCCACATATATGAGGATGCGATTAGACTTTCAACAAATATCATGCACGGATCTCTGATATGATGGTTATGGCCCCAAATGCCCGAGGTCACAGATTAGTTGCTGATTACTTCACATTTCCTCGCCAAAACAGAAATGGACCTCTTGAAAAACCTTATTTTTAAATGATCATGTTCTCCTGCAATTTTATATTCTCAATTCCCAACAGTATCATTTTGCTGTGTTTTGCTGTGAGTGAGACTGGTAAAAGACACCAGGATTCGTTGACAAATCTATATCCCATTTCTCATTTCTTCATCTTTAGAATTTTTCGCATTAGTCTAAAGGTTTGTTGTGGTCGTGTGTTTGCCCTCACAATTTTTTAATAGTGGCTGAGAAGTCATTTTTATATAATTTTAGTGGTCCATGGTGCTGTGTAGATACATCAATAATCATGGTCCTTTGTGAACAGAAATTGTTACTTTCTAAGATGCATTTCACCCTCACAATTTTTAATAGTGGCTGAATAAGTCATGATTAATAATTTTTTGGTGGACAAGTTGCTGTGAGATAACAGCATAATCAGTCCTTTGGAAACAAAAGTGTGAGCTTTTAGTCATTACCACCCTCACAATTTTTAACCAGTGGCTGAGAAGTCATTTTTTATAATTTTTTGGGTCAGTCTGCATTGATATGCAGCAATACTACAGTTACCAAAACTAAAAATGTTGTTTTTCTAATAAGACATTTGTTCTTCACAATTGTCAAAGTGTGCTCATGGGTCAAGTTATGACTTTTTTGGGGGCATTTATGCTGTGACAAGTCAGCTATAACTACAGGTAGCTAAAATAAAAAAATGTTGTTTCAAACAGACATTTGTTCTTCACAATTGTCAAGAGTTGCTCAAGGGAGAAGTGTGCTGTCAGAAACAGGAAATAGAGTAGGACACTGTTAATGGACACAAAATGCAAAATAACTTGTTTGTTGCAAGATCTTTAACATAGCTAACAATCCCGATATTAGAGACACCCCTTAAATACAATTAAAAAAATAAACAAAGACATGGAGTGATGATTCCATCCTAGTTTCTAAAACTGATGTATTTCTAGACTTAAACTACTAAAAAACTTTGCATGTACAAAGATAGCTGGTAAAAAAATTCCTCTGAATTGCTTAGCAAGGGAGGTACAGAAGAAACCAGATGTAGGGTTATTCAAGGACATGGATTATATGGTAGCACGGACAGAGAACCAAAGTAACAAGACAATTCCCTCCAGCACGTTGATTAAAATGAGAAAAAAATGCCAAGGAAAAAGGGCACCTGGTAGGACCAGGAGCGTTAACCACCATTATTTCCAAGTGAAGTGCTCAATGGTCCGCACTGCATACGGAAGGGGCAAGCGCTACCCATGTCCTTGACTGTGTTACTGAGTGAAGGCTGGAGATCTCACAACTTCCGCTTCCGCACTCTGCTTTAAGCACGACAGTTTTTCGATTTCTGCGTCATCAGGTGTCATTTTTAACCTCGATGTAAAAAGATGACGGACGCCAGCCTGGGCTCTCACGGCACCCCTGTACTCCGGCCCTGTTCCATACTGCGGTCCAGGACAGATATAGTCTATGTCCCATTATAAACTAAAATGGATGGGTGAAATACTCCTTTTCCTGGCACTTTATATTCTGGGGTCATAGCAGTTTTGGGCTCAGCTTTGGCCCATGACAGATAAGTCTAGTCCAGTGAAACTAAGATTGGTGGTATAAAAGACTCCTTTTGTCCGGCACTTTTTAATCTGTGGGTCATGCAGGTGTTAGGGGCTCATTCATTGGCCCTAGGAACAGGATATAGTCTATTCCAGTGAACTAAAATGGTGGTTGAAAGACTCCTTTTTTCCGCACTTTTTAATCTGGGGTCAATTCAGGTTTGGGCTCATGCTTATGTCCCACGACAGATAAGTCAATGTCCATTGAAACAAAAGAAGGTAGGTTTAAAGACACCTTTTCAGGCTCTTTTTAATCTGGGGGTCATGCATGTTTGGGCTCATCATTGGCCCAGGACAGAAAATAGTCTATAGTCCAGTGAAACTAAATGGTGGTTGAAAGACTCCTTTTTCCGGCACTTTTTTTAATCTGGGTGGTCATGAGAATTGGTCTCATCACAGGAAACATGACACCGCCAAACTGTACACATAGCTCTAGTAACTACAGAAATTAGTCTCAGCACAGGAGCCTGACACCACCAACTGTACACATACTCTAAACTGCAGAAAAAGTGCTCCCTCAGAGCCTGACTCCCGTCAAACGTGTACACATAGCTCTATACTACAGAGAATCGTGCTCAGCACAGTAACCTGACACCCCCAAACTGTACACATAGCTCTATACTACCGGAGAATATTTCTCAGCACAGGAACCTGAAGCACCGCCAAAGCCGTACACATACTCTAATACGTGCAGGAGAATAGTGCTCAGCACAGTAACCTACACCCGCCAAACCGTACACATAGCTCTATAACTGCGAGAGAATAGTTCTCAGCACATGGAAGCCTGACACCGCCAAACTGTACACATAGCTCTATACTACAGAGAATAGAGCACAGCACAGGAACAAGACACACCCAACCTGTACACAAAGCTCAATACTACAGAGAAAGTGCTTCAGCACAAGGAATCCTGACACTGCCAAAACAGTACATCATACACTATACTACAGAGACGGTATGTGCTGTCAGGCAGGTGTTTGGGGCTCCATGCAGCGTCCAGACAGTGGATATTCAATTCCAGTTCAATAAAATGAAGGTTTCACAATTCAAACTGCCTTCCTGGCACTCTTTATAAATTGTGGTACTGTGGAACAAGACAGGGATAGTGATGGTGTGTGATTATTTTTTCTGTGGCTTATATAACCTAAGTGAGTTTGCCTAGATGTAGACGTATTCATTTGACTGTTGTGGATGTTTACTTCCAGCTTCTCCAGCCCTGTTTGGGTGTAATAATTAAGGTGATTTTTCCCTCCCATAGACATTAATGTTCATCGCATAATTGGTTATCGACTATCGAAAATCGTCTAGATAACTGCTGGTATCGACTATCGAAACGATGACTATAGTCAACATAATCGCTCATCACTATTCTCTACCAATTCATATCTCTATACAAACTTCCCATCTAAAGCACCCCAAATGGTAATAATTACCCCCTTGTGTCCCAAACGGCTATGGGGCTCCAATTTGTGCACCAAGTTTTAGTCTTGTTATTTTATTAAAACAAAATAGTAAGTAGTGAAATTCTCCTGAGACAGTAAGGGAAGGTATGCATCGCCAATGCTTGGTAAGTGCAGGCCACAGATAAGGTAGATAAAGTTTTAGGACCCCCCAAGGAATGTAACTCGTCCCCGTATTAAGTAGAAAGGTAGTTTAATATAGGCCTCAGAATAGAATAATAAAAGTAGAAATATAGATCCCAATAGGCAGTTATATAGCCCCCTGTATGAAAATATCTGCCCCCCAGTAGGCAGTATGTACCCACTGTAGCCAGGATGTAGTTCCCATTAGCCAAGTAGTTTGCCCCTCTAGCCAGGTTGGCTGCCCCACTTGTCCAGGTTATATGCCCCCGTCAAGCCATTTATACCAAGCCCCCTGTAGCCAGTGACAAGCCCCCTGTAGCCAGTGATTTGTTTCCCCCTGTAGCCTTTTTAGTATGCCCCCTAGCCAGTGAAATGCCCCTACCCAAATACCCCCCAAGCCAAGAAAAAGCCCCCCCCGATAATATGCCCCCACAGCCATAATATCCCCCCATGGCCAAATTCCCCCCCACAGCTAAGTAATCTGCCCCCCTACCCAAAATTTTTCCCCCATAGCCATAAATCCCCCCCTACCAGTAATATCCCCCTTTAGCCATAATAGCCCCCATAGCCATAATATGCCCCATAGCCAGTACATGCCCCCTTTACCTAAAAAATTTAAAAAAAAAAAAAAAAATACCAACTCAGCACAGCCCACTTAAACGCCATCACCGGGCCCAGGATCTCACCCGGGCAGGAGCTGCCGACTTAGCGATCCCAGCGCGCGGGGGCGTGAAAAGCGATGTTCACGCCCCCTGAAACTCTGTTTGTATGTGCTGGTTCCCAAAGGGCCTGAAAGGGAAAAAGCAGGACGGAAACATCCGACCGCCTTCCCCCTGACTCTGACTGCGTGGCCGCTGGAAACGGGTGCGCAGCAGAGATCGGGGGCGGGCCTGCACCCAAAGGAGCGCCCAGGCCCCCGGCAGCGGCCTGGAGCCCTCAGAATTTGGGAACAGGTGATTTATCCGGGGTCATGCCCCAAATAAATGCCCCACGACCCCCTGTTTACACCCTTTCCGAACAAGCGTTTTTTTATTTCGTTTGTTTTAGTTTTTTTGGGGAAAAATTTTTCCAAAAATCCGGTGTGGGGGATTTTTGCCCCTACAAGCGAATTTCCCTCTGGTTTCCCCCTAGGTGCCCCGACGGCGCCGCAGCCCGGGGCGGCTGCGGGTGGTCCCGTTCCCTACCTTCTTCCAGTACCGGGGTGATGGGCCCCGCAGTCCGTCGCCAGACCCTGGGGCACCGTCCCCGAGGCAGTTTTTCCCTGCCTCATTCCTGATCCCAGCGTCCGTGCCGGGTGGTGCGCGCTTTCCCCCTTCCTAGGGGGCACGCCCGGCCCTTTCAGGTTTTAAAGGGCCAGAGGCCGTAAAATTGGCTGTTGCCAGCCCTGAACCAAAATAATGGCTTCTCCTTCGGGGGCCCCGCCGGATCTTAGTGCCCATGAAGCCTACTGAAAAGTGTATAGTCTTGTTTTCGATTCCGTGTTCCGTACCGCCTCCTACCCTCCTCCACCCAAAACTTGCCCCTCCCTGACCACCGCCTGTCCCACTACGACCTGCCCTTTCGTTTTTAACCACGCTTACCCTTTGCTGCCACCGCAAACAATCCGCCGTGAGGGACCTGGGAGTTTCCCCCGCAGCAAGTCCCTCCCGCTTCGCGGCGGGCTCTGGGGAAAAACCGGGGTTTTACTTTGACTCCCCTCCCGGTGTGGGGTTTCACCACGCTTGCAGTGGTCCAGCGGATCCCCTACCACACCGTTACAGTGGCTATTCATTTTAAAACCCAAAGGTTTTTAAATTTTTCTCTTGATTTGTGGGGGAATTGAGTTTAAAACAGGTGTGTGTATTTCGCCCCATTTACGCCTGAAATCCCCTCTTTTTATTTGTAGGGATTTTATACCAAGGATTTTTTTTCCTTTTTTTGGGGGGAATTTCATCAAATCAGGGATGTGTATTTCTGCCCCAAACACCCTGAAATCCTTTGGGTTCATTCTTTAGGGTATTTCTCCCAAAGGTTAATTTCTCTTTTGTTTTGTGGGGGAATTTGATCAAAAAAAGGGGTGTGTTATTTCTGCCCGTACACGCGAAATCCATCTGGTTTATTCTGAGGGTTTTTTTTATCCCAAAAGGGTTAATTTCTTCTCTTGTTTTTGGGGAAAATTTTGGAGTCAAATACAGGGTGGCATTTCCCCCCAACACGCCTAAATTTTCCATTCATTCATTCGGGGGTATTTTTTTTATACCAAGGGGTTTTCTCCCTTGTTTTGGGGGAATTTTCATCAAATAAAAGGTGGGGTGTTTTTCTCCCCATCATGCCTGAAATCCATCTTGTTCATTCTGTAGGGTATTTTATTTTATCCCCCGGGGTTTAATTTTATCCTCTTGTTTGGGGGGGAATTTCAGCCCAAATACAGGTGTGTTTTTATCATATACAACATTTCATTAAACAGCTTGTTGTATTGAAAGTTTTTGATCAAAACAGAGTCAGACAGAGAAGGTTCCAGGCCCTTCACAATCGGGGGCAGGGCCAAATTTCCTGGCCCGTTAGTTGGCGGGGCCTGGGGCAGGTCGGGGGGCTCTCACCTATCCCAACCCCCCTGTCCTTTTAGTTCCCTCAGCCAGAGAACTGCTAGGGTCTAGGTTCTGCGCCATTATACAGAGAGACAACTATTTGAGACACAGCAGCTACTTGGCAGCGAAGGGGGTGGGGCAGACACCACTGCTTCTTTCGAGGCAGGCAAGTAGTGAAAATGGAGAGTGGGATGGGAGGTTATGTTTCGAGAGGTCAGGCTCAGCATACGAGACGTTTAAAGGAAGCAGTGACGGGAAACAGTAATCGATACGATGCAGGCAATTTATTGGACTGGGGGAAGCAAGGGGTTCATCTATCGCGGGGGAAAGGGTCAGCTTGTAGGTCAAGCAGCGGCGCGCCACAATCGGTAGTGTACCGAGTAGCAGGTTGGGAGCAGTCAGGTGGGGGCCAAATGGTCAGGGGGGAGACCACCTCTTCGCAGGTCCCAAGAAAGTACGGCAAAGGGGGTCACCAAGGGGAGGATGGTAGTATCACCCGTCGGAGCGTGGCGGTAAAATCACCTACTCGGGGGTGTGGAGTTTTTTGCCATGACACCCAGGGGCGAACAGTGAAATTTTTAAATCTGTGGGAGAAAGAAGCGCCAGGGGCTAACGTTGCCCACCCCCCTGGTCAACCATGCACATCCACCATCCGGGTAGTGGTCCCTCCTGCCGCCAACCACAACAACCCAGTGGCACGCATGCTATTTTAGCCGTCAAGGGCTCCACCACCTTCCGAAGAGAGCTGTTTGTCTTTGCCATACTACCCGTCCAGATGCCTTTTTCCCCCCAAGGGCCCCCATTTCCCCAAGGGGGAACACATATGCGTCCCAAACCCTCCAAAAATCGAAAAAGACCGGGCGTTGGAATGCGCCTCCCTTTCCAAGTGTTTAACTCTGCAGTTCAGAGAACTAATGGATTGTGCCGAGCCGAGGGGGAGAGTCCCAAACCGTTATTTCTTTTAGAAAAAGGCAGTACCAGCCCTGAAAAAATATTTAGAAGAGAAGGTGGGCCTCCTTACCCATCGGTTTTTTCCAAGGGGCACAGCAGCGCGGGCGGTGGGGCGTAACTAGGTCGGAAGTCATTCCCCTTTTGGGCCCTGGGTGATGTGCTTTTGCCCAGCAAAACCCACAACTTGGACAGGAACGCCCCCTTTCTCCCCCATGTTTCAAACTGTATCCTGCGCCAATGTCTGCCTCCTCCTCCACCACCACCTCAGCCTCCACAAGTCTAAGTGCTTCCCCATCATACCACATGTGCAGGGCACAGCGGTGTCACGCAGTTCTACACCTGGATTAACTGAGCGAACGAAGTCACACAGGGGAAGAACAGCTCCGCGTCATGCAACACGAAATCAATCTCCTTGACAACTGCAAATTGAAACCCTGGTGACTTACAATGGAATGAACATGGTGTCCGCACAGCACTGAGGAGGGCTGAGCCATGGGGGCCTGCATAACGCATGTGTTCAAACTGGTTGTCAAATGGTTCCTCAAGTCTTCCACCCATCTGCAAGACATTCTAAAAATGGCCAGAAAACGGTGTATGCACTTCATCTATTTCTACAAAGCCGAGCACACCCTCCTTGAGCTGCTGCGGCAGAACGGACACACCCAAAATAGGCTGATATGTGATGTTTCCACCTGTTGGAAATCCAGCCTTCATATGTTGGACCGACTGTATGAACAGAGAAAGGCCATTAATGGAGCGTACAGGAGTACTCCCCTGTATAAGTTTGATGTCAGCCAGTGGCAGCTCATGCATGACACCTGCGTGTGCTCAGGCCCTTTAGGAGGCCACGTTATTTGTCAGTCGCCAGGACTACGGGATGAATAAAGTCATTCCACTGCTTCATGTCCTGGAACAGATGCTGCAAAATCTGTCTAGTCAGGGGACTGGAGACGTGGAGACATCTCACGGCCAAATGAGTCTGGTGGGGGCTTAACTGGAGGAGGAGGAGGAGAAGGATATTGGAGTACAAGCAGTGTCTGGATAAATGAGTGGTTTTTCTACTCAGGTGACAGAAGAGGAGGAGCAGCCAGATGAGGTAGAGGTAGATGAGGAAGACGAGGTAGATGACCCAGACACACTGTGGCAGTATACAGTGGAGATGGAGGCAGAGAGTCTCTTAGAGTCAATTGAGCAGATGGCCCGCTGCATGCTGAACTGCCTGGCTAGTGACAGCCGAATAGCCACCATCCAGCAGAGGGATGACTTCTGGCTCTCCACCCTTTTGGACCCTTGTAACCGGTCCAAAATGGGAGCCTTTTTTTCCACCTGCCGAGAAGGAGGAGTAACGCAAGTACTATAAAGAAATCCTATGTAGTCAGTTGGCCACTGCCTATGTGCACCATCACCCATCCTCTCACAGGTTTGACGGGGGTTCCTCATTTCTCACCTACCACTGCCACAGCTGCTGTGGAGAGGTTGGGGGGTGGGGGTGGGGAGGAGCAGTACCAGCTCCATCAGCAGCAGCCTAAGTCTGGAGTCGTTGATGAGCAGCTTCCATCACCAGGCCAGTGAAGAGGGTACTCACCAGCAGCAGCTGCAGGACCTGGAGCAGACCCTGAACCAGCAGGTGGTGGCCTACCTTGACAGCACTCTTCCACCCCACATAGAAGATACGCTGGACTATTGGGCAGCCATACTGGATGTGTGGCCGCAACTTGCCGAGTTTGCGCTGGAGAAGCTGTCCTTCTTGGCCAGTAATGTGGCATCAGACCGGGCGTTCAGTGCTGCGGGGGGCATAGTTAACCCTAGGAGAACTTACTTGTCCACCAGAAATGTGGAAAGACTCACCTTTGTCTTATGCATCAGGTTAGATCAGCCATGACACCTCATCAAAACTTTGAGAAATTAGTCTGGATTCTTCTAACTACCTGCCTCGGCTACTATTCTGATGCTGCTATCCACCTGATGCCACACATCTTCTGATGGCTGCTCCTTCTACCACCCACCATCTTTACCAGAGTCTGGTATTGCCACCCAGCTCCCCAATCTTCACTGGGCCATTATGTACACTTCTGATGCTGCCACCACCTCCACACTGTGTCATTTTGCCACTCTGTGGCCTACTCATGTTGCTGTCACGTCCAGAATTTGTCATGGTGTCACTCTGTGGCCTACTCATGTTGCTGCCACCTCCAGAATTTGTCATTGTGCCACTCTTCAACCTCATGCTGCTGCTGTCAGCTCCACACTCTGTGATTGTGCCACTCTGTGGCCTACTCATGTTGCTGCGACCTCCACACTCTGCGATTATGCCACTCTGTTCCCTACTGATTTTGCTGCCACCTCCTCAATCTATCACTTGCCACTATGTGGCCTACTGATGTTGTTCCCACCTCCACACTCTGTCATTGTGCCACTCTGTGGCCTACTCATCCTGCTGCCAACTGACCATTGTCTCACTCGAACACCCTGTGGTCTCCAAATGCTGTTTCCACCCTCCACCATTCTATGACGTTGCCACTATGTTTTTTTTCCCCTTCTTTTCATCTGTCAGAAGGAATGAAAAGGATCAGGATTGTCTGATGATTAGTTAGCCAAAAGCAGGAGTGGATACAGAACACAGAAGACATGCAAATATCCCATTTACTGGTCATCTCTGTTTTGGATCTGTTTGTTTTTGGCTTTAGCAATACTGATGGATTATTGACCGATTGAAAGTGGACACTGACGGATGAAAGGAAGGGCAAAATGATCAGTGACGTCAACGCGAAATTACTGCTGACACCCTCTCCACTCTTTTGGGTAGGGGGTCTCTACATGTATCAGCGTTTAACAGAACAGGTTCTGTCATAATCTGTGGAATCATCTAATGTCAGTGTAAAAGGAGTGCGCTCTTTGACGCTATAGTAGGATCTTGGCCCTCAGCTCGGTTCTACTCAGCTGCCGCTGACATTACCTTGTCAGGCTGCATTTCCACTTCAGTTATTTGGTCAGTTTTGCCCGTGTAACTGCCCAGAGAAGTGAAGTGTGAAGTGATTCTAATAGCGGTGGCTGTCATCTGCGTGTCATACTAAAACACAGCATTGTATGAAGACCAAACCACGCTTCCTATGCATATTTAAGCATTGCACAATGTTCTACAACACCCTATAGGCTCTCCGAAGCTAGGAAATAGCTGTTTTTATGGCGATTTGCGCAAAAAAAAAATTCAGGTCGAAGCAATTTTTTGCGGAAAATTCGATGAACTTGGCAAATCGCATTTTTGAGAAATTCGCCCCTTTCTAGAGGAGACCCTAGAGTTTCTTGGTGCATATCCTTATTCCCCCACTACTAATCTGCCTAATTGGCTAGAGTTTCTGGTGCAGTCATGGCCTGTGTTCTGTTTAAACTCAGCTGTGCTTTCTTTCTTGCTGGCAGCCATATGTTGGATGCTCCCCACCAGGAAAGTAGTGCAGTATCAGAGGGTGGCTTCCTCTGCTGGCTTATTATGGTATTTTAGCGGTTTTCTACATGCACTGCCAGGCTGCATACTCTCCATGGTGCAAAGGTAGGAAATTAGTCCTCTCTCACTTTCAGCTGCCTCTGGTAGCCTGTGCTGATCTTTGTTGTTAACCCTAGAATGCATAACCCGGGCCTTTTAGGCCTGGTAGCTTACTTGTTTGCTATTTTCTCCAAGATTATTTTAGTTAGAATTTTGAAACTCCAGGTATTCCTCAAGTTTGTAGTGGTTGATAATTTCTAGTTGTTTATATAGTTTTATGTGATAGGCATTTTGGTATAGCAATGTTTTTTTGGAAAACCAAACATTTAGATAACACGGGCCTTTTGGGCCCGTATTATGTTTATCATATACTCATCAGTTTATGTGTCACAAGTTACTGTGTTATTGTAATCAGGGTTGCTGGGGAGGTGGGTGAAACATGCCTATGTGTAGAAAGACCTGTCATGATGTCATGGCCATGTGATTTTGGGAATGAGACAATCCTGCTTCCCAATGTCACATAGCCATGACATCATCATCGGTCGTTTATGCTTATATTGGACTTCTGGCAGGGTGTCAAAAATCTTGTTATGTTCCTATCAGAGAATTATTTCTGGACCCACATTCTGATCCTTGCTACAAAGCAACAATGTCAGTGAATAAATATGAGGATACTCGAAGAACCCTTCGATTTGATGACCGATCTTGTCCCTCGAGGTTGGGAGCAGATCAACTAGCACCTATAAGTTACACTGAGAATATTTTTATCAAGAATTGTACCATGCTCTACAATCCTAGTGATAATGTAACAGCGGATAAGCAACTTGTAGCCTTCAGAGGACGTTGCAAGCTCATTCAATATATGCCTAGTAAGCCAGCCAAGTTTGGAGTGAAAATATTCTGTATGTGTGATTCTGCCAATTACTATGCGATGAATGGGCTTATATACTGTGGAAAAGAAGCTGGCGCTACAGTTTAGAAAGATGTAGTTTCTTGCATTTGCTCTACCAGTTTACAATTCTGGTAGAAACATAACAATGGACAATTACTTTACTACTATTAACTGGGCAATTTTTTGCTTGAAAAAGATCTTTGAAAAAGAAATGTTGTTGCAGCTTGTATACATTTTAATACCCTTGTTTGTGTATTTTTCATATCTTACTTTGTAATTTTGAAATAAACTTGTAACATGATTAAAAGGATTCATAACCTAGAATACATGACGCAGGCCTTTTAGGCCCATGTACTTACTTTTTTGGTGTTTTCTGAAAACAAATATCATTACCATTTTATGTATTTTTCTTATCTTACTTGGTAATTTTGAAATAAACTTGTAAAAGTTATTTATTTGAGTTCCACCATATGAATTGCACATGGGCCTAAAAGATTTCTAACGTCATGCATACTAGGGTTAATGTTCTCCTGATTCAGGGGACTGGTTGTTGTTTTTATTTTTTTTTCTATGCACTGTCAAGCTGCTCTCTATGGTGCAAAGTTAGGAAATGAGTTCTCTCATACCATCAGATGCTTTTGGTATTTTTTGTTGGTATGTGCTGATATTGCTCTTCTGGTTCTGAAGATTGGTTCCTGCTGTCTTGTTTTATTTTCTGAAGTCTTATTGTGAAAAAAAATGTACTTGCACCATATTTGCAGGTTTTTTGCTTTTACGGTGTTCAATCTTCAGTAAAAATGATGTGTTATCTGCATTCTACAGGTTGATCCACATCTGCCAATACCAAACACATAGGGTTTCCGTTATGTTTTGGTACCGTAAAAAAAATCCAAACATTTTCTAATTTTGAAATTTGCGCCACGTCGCCATTTTGTGCGACCAATGACTTTTTTTGTACTAACATCTACAGACGTCAGTGAGGCGTCATTGTTTGCGGGCTGAAGTGTTCTTTTTATTTCTTCCAGTCTGGAATGCATGCAACTTTTTTTTTTATCACTTTTATTCCACTTTTTATGCGACGTAAAATAACCAAAAACCGGAATTTTGGCATTTGGAATTGTTTTCTTCTACAGTGTTCAGTGTACAGGATAAACAATGTTATATTTTTATAGTTCAGACTTTTTCGGACGTGCCAATACCAAATATGTGTAACTTTTTTATTATTTTATTGTTTTTATTTGTAAAATGGGGAAAGGGCGGTGATTTGAACTTTTAATAATTTTTTTGTACTTTAAAACTTTATTTTTTTTTTTTTACTTTAACAGTAAGTCTCCTTACAGCCTAATGCATTGACTATGGGGCCGGTAGTGGGGCAAACGGGAACATGGCAGTGATGGGAGCCTTCACAAGGCTCCCCGGGGCCATGTCCATGCATCGGATCCGCGCAGTTACTCTGCAGGGACTCCTATCGCAATGAAGAACGGTGCGCAGCACCAATTTTCATTCATTTAGATGCCATCTTTGCTGCGGCATCAAAAGGGTTAAACAACGCTGGCGGGTGGCGCTGCTCCCCCACGCTGTAACTGCTGGGTGTTAGCTCCAATCAGCTGCTAACAAACGGCGACCCATACGTCCAGGGTCGTTAAGGGGTTAAACCGCACGAGTGCTCTTATTGGAGGGGACCTCCATTTAGAAAACCTCTTGTAATATACACTTTATAAAGTTCTAAATCCATTGCAGTAAGTGATCTGCTCCGATTGCTCAGCTTTTAGCTAAGTTATGAGCAGGTTCATTGGGGGTCTTTTTCTGGGGGACCTATTCTGGCCTGCAGTATGCAGACATCCCATTTAATGATTAATAAAGTGTAATGCTTACATTCCTCTAAAGAGCACTGCAGAAACACTTTATTCTTACTAACAGACTTTCCCACAGCCTAATACCAGAGTTCCTAGCTGTGTAGAATCCTTCTAATTAGTTTAAGTGATTGTGGCATAATTATGGCCATTGCCTCTGCTAAGTAGCCCATAGGTTTACTGGCCCATTCAGGCCCAAGTACTTGTGCTATTTTTGTAGGAAATGGCAATGTTTTTGGCTGTACCTTTATTATGTAGTTCTCTGAATTTGAGATGGCTATTTTCATTTTGCTGCTGTGAAGGCATGTGTAAAAAAAAAAAAAAAAAAAAAACACTTCGTAGTTTTACTTCTGTGAAAGATGTTGCATCTATCATTAAATTAGTGTTTATCTGGTCTTGGGAAATCCAGAGTTTTATTTTAGTCTCGAAACTCCACGCCCTGGTTCTCTGAAAAATGATTTCCACCTCAAAACAAATCGGGCAAATTCACATATCTCATTATTTTAAAAAAATAAAAAAATAAAATTTAAAAAAAAGTATTTTTTAATTTTAAAAAATGTTGAGTTTTTTGGTTTGGGGGTCATTCTGGGGGCCCCAGAAAAGAAAGACAACAAATTGTTGAGGGCCCAAATTTTTTTTTTAAATGTGGGGTTCTTTTGCATTTTTTTCTTTTGGGCCCAAAACAGAAATAATTTTTTCCCTTTCCAAAGGTGGGAAAACCCTAACCGGACTTTTTTATTGGGGGTAATTCCTGTAGAAAAATTTTATAAACCAAAAATGAAAGCTCTTTTTTTGGGACTTTAGGGGGCCAATGGGGAGGGTCAGACTAAATCCTTTTCCATTCAAAATGCCCCCCCCCCCCTTTTTCCCACCAAAGTTTTGGACCTTTTAATGTTCCAGACGGGATAAAAAAAAATAAATATATCCTTCACAGCGGGTTTATTTTTGATTATTAGGTCGGCTGTACACGGGATAAAATTTGTACTTTTTTTTTTTTTTGACTTTTTTAAAGATTTGAAAAGGAAAAAAGGGAATTTAAATTTTTTTTTTATTTTGGTTTTTTCCTTTTTTTCACTTTTTTTAAATTTTTTTAATTTTTTCCCTTTTCCCCCATGGGGTTTTGTATGGCGTTCGTGCTCATACAAAAACCTAAACCCGTTTTCGCTAAAATTTGTCTCCGGGAGAAATACCACCCAAAGTTTTTCCATGGTACCCACAGACGCCCGGGCTGCGACGAAGAAAAGGCGGCGGACTACTCCTCCTTTCTGTGACTTAGCCCGACGATCTTAAAATCATCGGACTAGGGTTAAATAACCACTCAAGCTCCCCCCGGCTGTGGGGAGCGGCATGAGGCCAGCGGAAATATCCACTGGTCCATTTGCGATCGTGGGTGCTCCTTGAACCCGCATGATTGCAAGGACGACCCAAACTCCTTTTTTCGGGGGAAGCGCTTCTCCTAGGACGTAGGGGTACCTCCCAATGTCGGGAAAGGGGTTAATTAAAAAGGGGGAAGGGTCACTCTGGTCCAAAAAAATCCCCCAAATATGGATTCTAAATTTGTTTAAATTTTTAAAATAACCAATTTTATAAATTTTTCTATAACGGCTCAGATGTCCTTTCGTCTATAACTAGAACCAACCGGGGGCTCTGAGGGACTGGTTCACTCACGATTCAATTGTTTTAGGAAATTAGTACAGATCATTCATTTTTTTCATCATGTACAAAAGGTCTGGTTCGCCACTGTATCCAATATATGTTCACCAGCTCACAAAAAATTTCTCAGGTGGTGATAGAAATAACAAATCTTTCCACCATTAAACTTCACCAGAATTATTGTGGTTCTAGCAGAAATTAAATTTGGGGGCAATTCCTTTTTAAAACGGTTTCATCACAGAAAGCACTTTCAGCTTCTTCAGCACCACAGATTTAAAATTCTCCCTTTTAAAAACCAAAGGGTTTTTTTGATAAATGTATAAGCAAAAAAAAAAAAAAAAATTTTGAGTTCTGGGTTTAAATTCTTTTTAACCATAGTGTTTGGGGCTGTTTTTTTCAGTTTCTTTCAGCGGACATTCTCTGAAAAAAAAAGGTTATTTTTTTTTGATGGATGAAAATTATTTTCCTTAAAAGGGGAAGTCTCGTTGGTGGCCAGGTCATCCCACTGAATTGAGAAGATTTTCCCAAGGTTTAAAAAATTTGTCTGTCCACAGACTTGTCCTGCGGGTTGGGGGAAACCTTTGTTAATGCTCATTAAATTTAGAAAAGGTGGTCTCCTCCTAAGACTAAAACCCTCTCCTTGTCGGTCCAACGGTGTTTTCTTATTCTTCTTATTTCACTTTTTGCTAAAACCCATAGAGTTATTTTTCCAATAGAAAAAAGGGCCCCCTATTCAATTTTAAACAAAAGGGTTTTACGATACTTCAGAAAATTGGTGTAAGGTGCTACAAGGTTAGGAATAAGGTACAGTTTTAAAAAGCTCAATAAGATATAAGGGGCTTCATTAAAAACCAACTGGTAAAATTTCGAAATCGATGGTTTGTATTTGAATCAAGGAGTAATCTTCTTTTTGAAGTCAGTTAAGGTTGTAGACTGTATAAGTTTGCTCCCGGCTAAATGATCAGTCTTTTTTTCGCATGGTTTTCTTACGGAAGAGTTTTTCTTAAAGGGGCTTTGGCTGCCCCTCTTTTCTTAAGAGTCGGGATAAAAAAAAATCAAAGTCAGGGCCGGTGTAGTCATTCCAAATCTGACTGAAAAGGGACTATGTGCCATCTACATCCAGATCTGGAGAATTTATGCCTGGGAAAATTTAAGGGCAAAACTGCCCCGGCAATTGTCATCTTAGGCAATATTAATAACCTTTGACATTGGTGGAGCCCAGCTCTGTAGTTTACCATAAAACGCTTTTTTTTAAAGAATCCCTTTTTTCCTTCCATTTTCCCCACCTCCTTTCAAAGGGGGTGTTGGAAGGTTACCAACACAAGCTCATAAAAATGAACTTCAAGGATATTAATTCAATTGAACGTGGCGAAATACGGGTGCAAGAAGGGACTGCCCTGGGGCCCGGCTCTTAGGGGGGAGGCCCCCGGGGACTTCTATCACTCCCTACCCCGGTATTCGTCCTGCCCGCCCTAACGAACATAACAGTTCACTGCTGGCGGACATGGAGCTGCGTGGCCCGGCGCATCCTGCCTCTGAAAGCCCGGGCCCTCTGGCACGAGCATTCAAAGGTAGAACTGCCTGGTGTTTGGCAGGACTCCGGGATCTGCCTGCTAATTGCACCGGGGCCCCCCCCACAGGCGAGAGGGGGAAACGATTATGTCATATGTGCCCCCCCCGCCGGGAAAACTGACACTGAGCGGGGGTGAGCGCGAGGGATCATGGGAAAAAAAATTTTTCATTAACATTAAAGTAGCCTGCCTGGCTATCTCCCCCGACCCTTGTTTCCTCCAACCCTGGCTTTTCCCACCAGCCCCCGGTGGCTACCTACCAACCCGGCTGGCTACCTACCGACCCTGGCACCCATATACCCCTATGCCTAGTGACCCCCTGTGTCCCAATTTACCCCCCTGTAGCTATTGACCATGCCTGTCTATATGACCCTTATGCCACTTGAAAACCCCGCCCATATGACCCCCCCTAGCCTATCTAAACCCTCTGCCCACCTATATGGCCCCTATACTACCTTAATGCCTGCCTAAACCCACGTATATGGCCCTTGTGCCTACTAAACCCCGTCACCCACCTATATGGCCCTTATCCTACCCTTTAAAGCCTGCCACCTACATGGCCCCTATAGCCCCAAATTAAGCCCGCCTACCTATATGGCCATTATACCTACCTAAAGCCTTCCGCCTACCTTTTTGGGCCCCTTAGCCCCACCTAAAGCCTGTTTGCCTACCTGTATGGCCCTTATAGACTGCATATTTGAAGCCCTTTATAGCCTATTTGCCTACCTATGTGGGCCCCATCTATACCTACTCCTTGGGCCCCCCCATGCTTATTACTTAGCTACCCATGGTCCCCTACTCCTACTTAATACAGGGGCCTAGCAACAACTATTTGTTTTCCCGGGGGGTGCCTCCTAGGGCCGCCTACCTACTTGGGGCCTACCCCAACCTACCTGTGGCCTGCCTACTTAGCTACCGGGGCCTCCCCCAGCCCAACTATCACCTTTGGGGGTCCCCACCAACTGGGGCCTAAAAACTGCCTTCCTAGGGCCAATCAACTACCACTTGTAGCCTACCTTTAAATTTAGATCTTAAGGGCCACCAACCCATCTAATGGGGGGGGTCTACCTGGTAACATGAATTGAGGGGTTTTCAGGGTTTTGCTGTAAAAACAATCTCCAGGGGGGGAATCCTCGTTCCCCCCACTTTGGGGATGGGGCCCCTAAGTATGGCCTTACCCCTCTCCCACCCCGGGAAGTTTGTAAAGGGGGGGGCGGGAGTGAGGTGCTGGAAAATGAGGATTATAAAATATTTTGGGCCCCAGTATGAAAACCGCCGGGTCGGGGGGACCTTTCCGCCAGTTTTCCCGGGGGAATTGCCCTGTTTTAAAGTCGGGGCCGGGGTTTCGCTCAACTGCATGTAAAGTCCGCGGGGCCCGCCAGGGTTTTTGGGCATGCGGGGGCCGAGGCGCATTGCGGCGCTGGCCTATGATTCGCCGCCCGGGGGTAACGCACCATACAGCGGGCAAAAAATTCCGCGCCCCGCCATGGTGGGGGCCAGTGCGGGGACATGGCGCGTGCGGGGGTTTGGGCCTGCGGGGGGTGCGCCCAAAAAACATTTTTTTTGCGGGCAGGGTGAAAGGAGAAAATTTATCCAGAGTCGGTGCGGATAAATCAAAAATCGGCTTTTTTAAAAAAGGGGTTCAACATTCCAGGAAAAAGCTTAAACCTAAAAAAAAAAAAAATACTTAAAACAAAACACTTTTTCCCAAAATCCTAAAACAAAAATTTGGGTATTGGAAATTCCCGGGAAATAAGTAATTTTAAAATCAGAAAAACATTTGATGGTCGGCATAAACCCGGCCAATCAGAGTAGGAGCGACAGGAACCATTAAAACCTATGGGGGGGTTTGACCCAAACGAATCCCCCGGGGGTAGTTCAAAATACAGTAAAAATGTGAAAAGAGCTGATTTGGTTAAGCTACCCCGGACTTTGGACTCAGCCAACGAATAGGGGCGAAAGAAACCCCCCTTCTACCTATGCGAAATTATTGACCAAACAAATAGGGGCGACAAAAACCCCTTCTAGTCTAGGGAATTTAGACCCAATCGAATCCACGGCGGATAATTCAAAATACAGTAAAAAAAAAAAAAAAGAGTGATTTGGGTGAGCTAGTGGGTGCTTGGCTATCCCAGCCAATCAGAGCGCGAGCTACTTCTCCCATTATAGTTATGGAAGATGGCGCAAAAAAAAAATTCGGCACCCCCAACAGCCCGTGCGGCAGAAGTATTAATCAAAAAAAATTTTTTTTTTTTTAAAATTTTGTAAAAATTATCAGTTTTGGGAAGCAAAACCCCCTTCTTTACAAATAAACGGGTTAAAAAAAAACCCGAAAAACGCTTTTTGTCGCCGAGCCCGGCGTTCGGGGGGAATTGCAAATAGAGAAAATTCCGGGAAATACAGAAATTTAAAATTTGGGTTTAAGCTATTCTCTTTGGGTGGGCAAACCCCACCAATCAGAATAGGAGCAAAAAAACCCACCTATTATATCCTATGGAAAAGTTTGGACCAATCAAAATTGGGCGACGGGCCCTTTCTAACCTATGAAGGAGAAATTAACCAATCAGAATGGGAGCGCCAAGTCCCATTATACCCTATGGAAATTTTGGACCAATAAAATAAAAGGGCCCGGACGCTAAAAATTGTCAGGACCGTTTTCAGGAGCGGGAGGGGGAAACCACTGGCCCAAACCGCTAGATTTGGGCGTAACCCCCCCGGGGAAAGGGGAGGGTCAAAGGGGGCCCCTTGTTTTCCCCCGGAGCCCCCCGCAAGGAGGGAGGGGCTTTGTTTCCCGGGAAATTTCCCCCAGGCCCTTCCCCCCCAAACGCGGCCCCGCGGGGGAAAAGCCGAACCCCGGGCGAAAGCCGGGAACCCCCGGGGAGCGTGGTACTTGAATAGGGGGGAGGGAAAGGGCGGGGGACTGACAGGGCAGGGAGCAGAGACGTGGGATGCGGAACAGTCAGGGGAAACCCCAAAAAAAAGGGCAAAACAACTTGCTAACGCAGGAAACCCCAAACAATTGGGGGCCAAACGGCAGGAAGGGGCATCCCTAAAAAAGCCCAAGCTAAAAGGGCCAAATGGGTGGAAAGGGAGCCCCAAATTAGGTGCTGTCCCTTAAAATTAAGAAGCTGCCCGCGGGGGGCCCATTTAGGGGCCCGGCCGGGATAGTCAGGCAAAAAGCATAGCCTGCATCATGGCGCTGAAGGGGGAAAAGCGGGTTGAAAGCCGGAAGTAGTGGCGCAGGAAATGCTGGGGGGGGCTGGCCTGGGGGCCGGGAAAGGGCCCGGTCCGCGGCAGGGAGGGGAAAGCAGCGGGGAAGGGGGCGAGGGGACCGCGCGGCGTTACAGTACCCCCCCCCCTTGGGGGCCCCTTCTTTAAAACCCCCGGATCAAAGGGAAAACTTTCGGATGGGGGGGGGAGCGTTGATGTTTTCTTGAGGCCCCCCAGGCCCCCTTCCTGGGGCCCATAGCCCTTTCCAATCCACGAGGTAAAAAAAATCTTGCCTTAGAACCTTCATGTCCGGGATTTTTTTTTAAACTTCGTAGAAAAATTTTCGGTTTTGGGAGGTGGGAAAACGGGAAACCCATTTTTTGAAAATTCCCGTTTTAGAATTCCCGGGTTTTCCCGGGAGAAAACACATAAAAAATGAATTGGGGTTTGGGGGAGGGAGGGAGGCAAGCGGAGTTTGTGGGATCCCGGGGGTTAATCTGTCTTTAGAACCGAAAGGCCCAAATAGGTGGTGCAAAAATTTTTAAAAACTGGGCACTGGGAGGGGGATGTGTTTGGGGAGACCCAAAAACTTTTTCCCCAGGTTGGTAAGTAGGGGGGCGCTCTGCGCTTTTTCGCTTGCGCCTTAAAAACCGGGGGGCCCGCAGACACAAATTTTGGGGAGGGGTGAGTCGTCAAATTGAGAAAAGTCCCGTACTGGGTTTCTTTGGCGCAGGAACTTCGGGAAGAGGCAAAAAGGGTGGCAGAGGAAAGGGGGGATGTTGACCAAAAAAACCACATAGAAGGGAGATTTCCCCTGGGAAACTCATAGTTTTGGGTTGTTTTTAGGCGAACTCCCCCCAAGGGGGAAAGAAACCCCAAATTTCGTCTTCCCGGGCAGAAAAAAATTTGGGGCGCAGGAAAAGTTCCCCGGCCCTGGTTAAACCGTTCCACTTGGCCATTAGACTTTGGGGATATGAAATTGAAAAAATCCAATTTAATTCCCAGCAAGAGCACGGGGCACCCCCGAAGCGAGAGGTGTTTTGGGTACCCCTCTATCAGAGACGTTGTTAGAAGGCATACCATGCAAACGGAAGATGTGCTTTTATAAACAATGAAGCCAGTTGGGGAAACCAAAGGAAAAAGCCCTGGCGGGGTGGGGGAAATTTTGCCCCAAATTTGGAGAATCGGCCCCCAGCCCCCAGCCCAACCGAACCCCCTTTTGGGGGGGGGAATCAGTCCAAATCCATAGGGATGGGGCTCCATGGTTTTTTCGGGCATGCAAGGGCAACAGAAAACCCCCGCGGGTCAAAGACGAAAACTTTTTACTTCGGGCAAAATTTTGGGCAACACCCCCCAAAAACCTTGACATCCAGTGCAAGGGAGGGCCACCATTAGTGACGTGCATGAGGGGGAAAGGGGCTTACGATAGCCACAGGGCCCGGGCCACTTTGGGGCGTGCCCCCGGGGAACAAATGCTTTCCCCTTCAGGGTGGGCGCAAAAAGGTTTTAAACCAGGGGGAATTTCCCGAACCCGTAGGGTGGGGCATAAACCCAGGCTTTCCCCGGGGGGGTCTGTACTTTTGGTTCAAAATTCAGAGTCGGAGGCATCTTTTTGCCGGGGAAACAGACCCATCGGCCTGAGATTTTTTGGGGCGGGCCCGGGAAAAAAGGGAGGATGAAGTTAAAAACGAGAGAAGAAAAAGGACCCCCGGGCCTGTCGGGGATTAAAAAACTTTTGTGTTTTGGGTAGGTAAAGCGGGTTTCTTATATCCGTTTTAGATGGTCACAGGAGTAAACGCCCCCCGGGAAGATGCCGCCATTCCCCCAAGGGGCCAAATTTTAAATCGCCAGAAGTTCTCTTTTCCCCAATGGAGTATTTTTTCCCTCCGCCGGCAAAAAGGGTTTGGGGAAAAGCCCCCGGTGACGAATTTCCCCTTTGGGCTTTCTTTTGTAGAAAAGGACACTCCAGCTCCGCCCGGGAAAGCATCAACTTCCAAAAAAAGGGGGCTCTAAAGGTTCGGGGGGTAAAGCACAGAGGCGGGGCAAAGGCTCCCTTTAAAAACCTCCCAAAGGCGTCTTCAGCCCCCGAGGCCCTTTGACGAGGGTTACTGCCTTTCTTGGGGGAGAGCAAAAAATAGGACTATGAGCGTGGAAAAAATGGGGAAATTTTAAATTGGCGGTAATATTGGGAGAACCGAGGGAACCCCGTGGATATGGGAAAAAGGGACCGACGGGAGGGGGGGCCAGTTCTTTACTGCGAAGATTTTTTTCGGGACCCATTAAAGACCTTGGGGAAAAAAGGAGATTATGTACCCCAGGAAGGGTAAACTGGTTCTTTCCCAAATAGACACTTCCCCAATTTGGGCTTGGGAGATGGTTGCGTCTAAGACGGGAGATGTAAAAAGCGAACTTGAGCCCGATGGGATTTTTACACCCGGGGGTAGATCAAGATGTCGTCCAAGTAGAAAAGTACACAGTGGTAGAAAAGGTCCGGAAGATGTCTTTAAAAATTTCTTGAAATCCAGGGGGGGGATTGAAAAAGGCCAAAGGGCATGACAAAAAATTTTCAAAAATTCCCCATCCGGGGGGTGTTAAAGGCGGTCTTCCACTCGTCCCCCTCGCGTATACGGAAAAAGATTGTAAGCCCCCGGAGACCCGAGTTTGGAAAAGACTGGGGCCCCTTCCCGGGATCCTATCGAAGAGCCCCGAAATCAACGGCAATGGGGTAGCGTTTTTTAAATTAGGGGAATTTTTTTGAGGCCTCGTTGTCTATGCAGGGTTTCGAAAGGACCCATCCTTCTTCTCGACAAAAAGAAGCCACCCCCTGCGGGAGATGAAGATTTGCGGATAAACCCCTTTTCCAGTTTTTTCCTGGGATTACGCCGACATGGCCTCATTTTCCCGGGCCCGGGGAAAGGGGGTCACCCCTCCCAAAGGGGGAGGGTAGATCCTGGCTGCAGCTCTATAGGACAATGGTGGGGTCGGTGAGGAGGAAGAAATTCTGCCTGTTTCTTGCAAAACATTTCCGCAAACCCCCGGGTAGTGAGCAGGAAGCCCTGATTTTAGCGGGAAAGGGTTTGGGAAAAAGGGGAAAGGGGGCACCCCCCAAACTTGGGGGGACGTGGTCCCCGAAATACAACTGGAGTGGCCCCGGGTCCCCCCAAACAGTAAACTTCGCCCGTTTCCCGTCAATGATGGGGTTGGGGGTCCCGCACCCAAGGAAGCCCCAAGAGGAGAGTACTAGCGGAGCATGGCAAGACAAAAAAGAGTTTCTTTTCCCTGATGTAGAAACCCAATAGCAATTAAGAGGTTTGCGTGGGTGCCGGATGGTACGGGAAAGGGGACTTCTCCATTCACGGAAGAAAGGGAAAAAGGGGGGGGGTTTTTGCCCAAAGGGAATCACGGGGCCCACCCGGAAACCTTTATCCACAAGACGGGATGGATGAATTGCCCCCCGGCCCAGAGCCACAAAGGCGGAAAATCGAAGGCAAGAACCGGAGGGAAGCGTTAGACTGACCATCATGGTAAAATTGGGGGAAAGAGGGAAATTTTCCGGGTGCCCAGGTTTTGGCCCCTCCCACGAAAAGCCCTTGGGGGCTGTTGTTTTTCCCGGGCGCAGGGGGGACTTTCCCACGCAGTTTGATCTTGGGCACCGCAGTAGAGGCAGGGGTCCTTTTTGCGCCCGGGGAGGGTTTTTTCCCCCTCCGACAGGGGGGCCCATCAATTGCATGGGGGTCATCCCGATTTTGGGGTTTGGGTTTCCCGGGACAGGCTGCAGGGGACGCTGGGAAAACAGGTGCAAAGGGGAGGACTCCTACGGGGGGATAATTCCCCCGTTTTAAGCCGAACCTCCCGTTGACGTTCTGGGGAAACGGATTTCGATGGGTGGCCCAAAGGGGATGAGGGCGTCCCGGCTGGTGGGGGAGGGCACGCCCCGCAAATTTTCCTTTTAAAAACACCCCCCAACCCCTCCCAGAAAAGGTTTGGGGACCGGGGCCTCGTTTTTCCAGGGCAACTCTGAGGGAAAAAGTCCGGAAAATTTTTAAAAAGATACTGTTTCCCCCTGAGGGGGCACCTTGGGCGGGGACGAAGAAGGGAAGAGGGGCGGGAGGCTGTTTACGGCTCTTCCCAAAAACCTTTTCGGAAAGGGGGACAGGGAAAATTTGCTAATTTGGCCCTCAGGGATCCCCAAAGTTTTTCCCCCAGAAAGGGGTTACCCAGGCAATTTCTTTACCGGGGAGGAGAGAAAAAAATGAAAGCCCTTTAGGGCCCCATCAGTGGCGAAAATTTGGTGTGCCAGGACCTCAATGGGTCGTGCCCCTGGTTTAAAGGGAAACCCACGGCAGGCCTTGGGGGTCCCCGTAGTCGAGGGGGGAGAGGCAGGGAGGGGGAACTGCTAGAAAGCCCGGGGTAAACCCAAACGAGAACCGGGAAAGGGGGACAGGTGCCCCGGAAACCCGGGGGCCCCCGGGGGTTTGGGGTCGAGCCGCAAGGTTCTGGACCAAAGGCGAAAAGGGTTTCTCTTGAAAAGGCGGGCCCCGGCGCGTAAATTTTAGCCCCGAGGCTCTCTGGTTTGGTAGCGGTTGAAACGGGGGGATTTCCTTGGGCCCCAAATTTTACTGTCAACCGGGTCAGCGAAACGGGAGGGGGGGTTTCCCTGGTCAAACCCCTAAAGGGGTTGGCGTAACCTTACGCCGGGGGAAAGGAGTCTTAAAGGGGCCCCCCTTTTCTTCACCGGAGCCCGCCCCAAGGCAGGACGGGCTTTGCTGCAGGGAATCCCCCAGGGTCCTCCCCCCACGCAGGAACCCGCGGGTGACAGCCCCAAGGGCCCGGGGACGTAGGCACTGGAACACCCCGGGGGGTGGTACTTGAATAGGGGAGGGCGGGCAAGGGAAAGGGTGAAGGGCAGGAGCAAGGGAAAGTGGTGCGGGAAAATTAGAGGAAAAAGCCCGCAAACCCAGACTAACGTTGCTAAAGCAGGGAACACCAAAAAATGGGCGCCCACGGCAGGAAGGGGCCCTACCTATAAAGCCCCGCTTTAAAGGGGCCCTAGGGGGAAAGGGAGCACCCAAAAAAAAGGGGCTGTCCCTTTAAATTAAAGAAGCGCTCGCGCGCGGCCACTATGGCCGGGCCCCCGGGTAGTGCAGGGAGAAGGGTTTGCCCCGGGATCATGGGCTGAAGGGGAAGCTGGATTTTCAGCCAGGTAAGTAGGGGGGCGCAGGCATGCTGGGGCTTTTTGCGCCTAGGGGCCCGGGCCCCCCGGTCCCCGGCACGGAGGTGGCAGCAGCGGGGGGGGCGCGGGGTGACCCCCGCGGCGTTACAAAAATACAAACAAAAAGACAGAAAAGGCTTATGGCTGAGTAGCGGTGGCTTGGCTATTCCCCGCCAAACAAAACGCGAGCTACTTCCCCATTAAAAAAAAAATAAATTTAATAAAATTTTGTTTATTTCCCTTTTTTTTTTGTTAGCCGAAGGGCAATAGTATGGGGGAACGGGAAAAAAAAGAAAAAACATAATTTTTTGGGGTTTAAAAATTTTTTTTTAGGGTTTTTTAAATTTTAGAAAACATTTTTAAAATCGGTGGAATCCCAAACCCCGCTTTTTTTCTCTTTTTTAAATTTTAAATTTAAAAGGGGTTTTTCAATAAAGGGGTTGATTGCTAAAGTTAAAGATCTTTCAAAAAAAATTTATTTTGCAATATTGTCCATTAAAAGTGTCCTACCCATTTCCCGGGTTTTTGACGGGCCCAAACACCCTTGAGCCCCCTCTTGACCATTGTGAATACAAAAAGTCTGTTAAAACAACATTTTTTTTAAATTTGGACCCCGTGTATGGGGTGCATGTCCAGCCAAAAAGCCCCCAAAAATTCAAAGAAGACCCCTTGAGCCACTTTGGCAATTGTGAAGAACAAATTTTCTGTTTGAAACAAAAAATTTTTTAGAAAAGGGCCTGTATATAGCGCTGTCACAGCCAAAAACCCCCCAAAAATTTAAAACATTACCCCATGAGCCCCCTTTTGAAATTGTTTAAGAATAAATGCTATTTGAAACAACATTTTTTAGAATAGGGACCCTTTTTAGTTAATTTCGCATTTCAAAGCCCGCATGACCCCAAAAAAATTTTAAAAAAAAGGGCTTTTTCCCGCCACGTTAAAAATTTTTGAAGGAAATGGGCCCCTTTTGAAGCCACATTTTTTGTTCCCAAAGGGCCATGGAAATTTTTGTTGTATTACGCCCAAACAGACCCCAAAAAAATTTTAAAAAAGGGCTTCCCCAGCCACTGTTTAAAAAAATTTTGATGGGAACATGACCCCCAAAACCCCTTGACATTTTGAAAAAATTTTAAAGATGGGAAATTTAGTAAATGGAATATGGTTTTGTCATGAAACCTTGGGGGTCTTTTAGTCTTCCCCAACAGCAAAACCCGCAAAAGAAACCCTTTTGGGGAAATTTAGAATAAAAAAATTCAGTAAAAAATGAACATTTTAAAAATAAGTTTTTTTAAGGGCCATTTTTTGTTTTTAGAGGAATGTGAAGTAGACCACAACTAATCGGTGACCTGGGGAAATTTGGGGCCACAACATCCAGGAAACCATGCCTGATTCTTTTTGGGTGAAAGTCAAAACGATCCACATTATTGTGGAAAGCCCGGGTCGTTTGTCTGTAAAGACGACTCGGGGGGGTGTGCTGAAGTGCTCAGATATGCCTGGTGCTGGGCAGGGCAAAAACCTCTATTGCGTGGCGAGCCAGCTCGGGCCATTCGTCGAATTTGGATACCCCCGAAGTCTTTGGGGGGCCCCCAACACATACAAAAACATCGGTGTTGAGAAAACAGATTGTCCCGGGCCCCCATGATCTTAAGCTGGGGCCTGGGTGGTGTATTTGGGGTGGCCTGCTTGCATGCTTTTGGGGAGGTTTTTTAAAAAAAGATTGCCAGAGGTCAACCCCTTTGGCTTCTGCCACCTTGCCCGCTGCTGCCGCTGCTGCCGCTACGGTATTGGCACTCTACTCCGTTTACGCGCTGGCGTTTTTTCCACCGTGACTTTAAAAAAGTGAAAGCAGACCAAAAAGATTCTCCATTATCCTTTAGCAAAGGTCTCCATTTCCCCGCATTTTCTCCTATTTGGGGGGGGGTGGGGAAATGAAATGCGGGGTTTTTTTTTGTACCCGGGGTCCCGGAGGGGGGGGCCCCCCAGTAACTGTTGTTCATTTTTTATGGCCTTAATGCGAAAATCTTTTTGGAGGGGAAAAGGGCTCCAAACACTCATGTGAGGGGGATGGAGCCTTATTTCCCCAAAACCTCTGGGTTGAGGGGCACAGGGAAATGATCTTCCTCAACTGCCCAAATTTTACCCCAAAACCCCTTTTCCCAAGGAGGGACTTCGGGGTTAAAGGAATTTCCTCCTCCTTTTCCCCCTTTTCCCCCCCTCCCCTTCCTCCGGGACAGCTTCAACACAGCCCGACTTGCCCCAGATGATTTCACCCTTTAAAAGGGAGGTGCCGCCTTGCACCGTTGGACCCCGAACCCCTGCCTTAAAAGAAAAACCGATAAAAATTTAGAAACTGTTGGGCCTTGTGGAAATTTTACGGAGAGAAAGGCCCCCTGTCTCATTGTGGTCCGTCTCCTCCCCGTGCTGGGGGGCCCTGATTTTTTAAAAGGTGCCCAAACGAGTTCCAGAACTAAGATACCACAATCTCATGCGAAAGGGGATCTCGAATGCCCATTTTGTGGCTTCTTCAAAATGGAAGGATGGTGCAGATTCTTTCCCGCCCCCACTTCGGTGGTCAACACCCGAGGTCCCCCCTGCTGTTTGTCAGGCCTGTGTCATGTACTGTGTAATAGCTTGCGCTGCCCACAATCGTGGAGCAGGGAGGGTGGAATTCCAGGTATTGCCCGTCAACAATGAGACGGTTGATGGGGAGGCCGAGTGACGCTGCAACGCAGCCAGGGGGCGAAGCAGGGTGCGATGGGCGAAGTGCAAACTCAGCTCAAGCCTTCTTCGCGGGCGTCCAGCCCCGGGTAGCTTTTAGAAATTTCTGGGAAGCAGGTTATAACTGTGCCCGGAGGGGCTTCTCCAGCCCACCGATCTTAAGGGGGGCCCGCGTTTCGCCCGTTATCGCCCCCCACCCGCTTGGCACAAGGTTTGTCACCCCGCCAGCGCTCAGCTCGTTGCGATGAGCTTCCCAGCTCCACCCGTGTGTGGGCGGGCTCCCCAAAGGGGATTTAAATTTCAACCGGCCTGGTGTCTCTGGGACGTGAGCCATCAAGGGCCTTTGGGGGGAAAAAAACCCGCCTCCCCGCGGTTTTGAAGAGGTGCGCCGAGCCCGAGACCACCCTCCCCCCAGAGACTCCACCCCCCTACCCAGGAGCGTACAGAGATTACGGGCCCTTGCCGGTTTCTAGTCCTGGTCGGTGGTGAGAGGTGGGAGAGCACCTTTCTCTCGTACCTCTACCCCCTGGCAACCCTTCTTTGCTTGCTTACCACCGGGATTTCGTCCCCTGTTCAGAAATATAAAAATTTTTAGAAGTTGGGAAAATTTTTGGGAAAATCTCTTATTAAAAAACGGCAAATCACAGCTATTTCAAAAACCATAATCAAAACAAAAATTTTGGATTCAAAATTTAAATGCAAAGGGGTTTCAACAAATCTGGAATGGGCAAAAGTAAAAAAAAAAACGTATCTTTAGTTTTTTGTATAATACACGGTATTTTTTTCACCTTTCAATTCACCTGTGGTGACTATAGAATTGCTGTTTTTAAGATTTACTGGATGCTGCGTCAATGAACAAGCTGGGTGCGCAAAAGTCAAAAAAACGTATTGTTATGTTTTCGTATAATACACGGTATTTTTTGCACCTTTCAATTCACCTGTGGTGACTATTTAATTGCGTTTTAAGATTACGTGGATGTGCCCTCAATGAACAAAGCTGGGTGCGCAAAAGTCAAAAAACAGTATTGTTATGTTTTCGTTTAATACACGGTATTTTTTGTACCTTTCAATTCACCTGTGGTGACTATAGAATTGCTGTTTTAAGATTTAGTGGATGCTGCGTCAATTAACAAAGCTGGGTGCACAAAAGTCAAAAACACGTATCTGTTATGTTTTCGTAAAAATACACGGTAGTTTTTTCACCTTTCAATTCCTCTGTGGTGACTACAGAATTGCTGATTTAAGCTGTACCTGTATGCTGCGTCAATGAACAAAGCTGGGTGCGCAAAAGCAAAAAACACGTATCTGTTATGTTTTCGTTATAATACACGGTAGTTTTTGCACCTTTCAATTCACCTATGGTGAATATAGCATGGCTGTTTTAAGGTTTACGTGGATGCTGCGTCGATGAACAAAGCTGGGTGCGCAAAAAATCAAAAAACACGTATTGTTATGTTTTCGTATGATACACTGTATTTTTGGCAACAACCAACCTTTTGCTGATACAAGATTGCTGGATTGTAATTTAACTGCAAGGTGGATATATTTAACACAGGTGGAATTGGTAAAATTGAAAATGAACACCTATCTGAATGTATACTGATAATAAAAGTGGGTTTTGCACCTAACAAAGAGACCTGCAGTTATAGAAATGATGTGTATCCAATATGTTCAGGCTGCCCAATTTCCAGGAAATATGTCAATATCAAACTGTTAATAATAAAGATATTCCACTACAATGTCTACATCAAGTCTTGGTGAACTTTATCCAGTGTTCTTTATTGATAGAGTTGTCTGTGTTCGCCCGCGGGCCCCCCACCCCACCCCCGCTCCCCCCGTGACTTTACAGCGGTAGATGTGCCTTTAAAAATTCTCTAGATACTACATAAATTCTTCTCACAAATCTAATCTAACAAATTGGAAGGACACAGCTAATTAGTAGAGGTTTTCTCTGTCAGAAATAGACTAATTTCGCTGAGCTGTTTTGCCACTGCGAGCGCACGTCCTATTCCTATGTGTACGTGAGAGACACTACGGCTGCAACAGGAAACGACCTGTTCTATGTACTAAAGAGGGTTCATGTGAAATTTTCAGCCAATCGCAACCATACACATCCCTAGTTCATGAGTCGCACGCACATCTCACCCTGCTCTATTCTGTAATTGATTTGCTGGCCGCCAAATTAACAGGAAGGCGAAAATGCGCGATCGTAATAGATATGCACAGATTTAAATAATTAAAGCATGTTTGAAATTTCGATCAACCATAAAAAACCTTTTGCCGATTTCATCTTAGTCGATTAAAAATCGCTCAACTCTGTAAAACGATGTGGCCACCGCCGCACTGAACACCGTTCTGATGCACACTACTGGCCGGGCAGGACAGCTTCTCACTGCAAACTCGGCAAGTTGAGGGCCAACACATCCAGTTTGGCTTGCCCAGTAGCTCCAGAGGATCTTCATAACTGAGGTGGCAGAGATGCTGTTCCAAGTTAGGGCCACAACCCTGTTGGTTCAGGGACTGCTCCAGGTCCTGCTGCAGCTGGCGACTGGCCCTCCTCACTAGGTGGGTGAAGGGAAGCTGCTCTTCAGTGACACAGACTTAGGTTACTATTGATGGAGATGGTACTGCTCCTACCCCCCCCATCCTTCCCCCATGCAGCAGCGGCAGTAGTACGGTGGCGCTGGTGAACCCCGGTCGTCCTGTCAGAGGAGGGACTGATGTTTTACCGCACTAGGAGCAGCCAAACTGATAACGGAGGATTCCCTATAGTATTTGAGTTTGTCTTCCCTCTCCTAATTCCTGGGAAATAAGGCTCCCATTTTGGACCGGGTACGCAGACTGGGGCAATGGGTGGAGAGCCAGAAGTCATCCCTCTGCAGGATGCAGGACTATTCGCCTGTCACTAGCCAGGGCAAATATGATGCTGCGGGCCATCTGCACAAGTGGACTCCGAGGGGCTCTGCTCAATTTCCACTGTATACTGCCACCGTGCTTGGGGGTAATCTGCATCGTTATTCCTCTTCTCCATCCCACCTCCTACCAAGCTGCTCCTGCCTCCTCCACTCTTGGTAACCTGGGTGGAAAATCCACTCTTTTCACAAGACAATGATTCTGCTCCAATGTCCTCCTCTCCTCCCTCATTTCAGTTCCCACCGGATCAGTGGCACGAGATGTAGTCGCAACTCTCCAGTCCCTGCCCAGACCTGATTTTTCTGCATCTGTTCCAGGACACATGAAGCAGTGGGAATGATGTTATTCATCCAGTAGTCTGGCGACTGACAAATAATGTAGCTCCCTCGAATGGCCTCAAAAAACGGCAGGTTGTCACGATGAGCTGCCACTGGCTGACATCAAAGTTACACAGGGGGGAGTAATTCTGTCTGCCTGGTCATCAAAAAATCGTGTAATGGCTTTCTCTGTTATACAGTCGGTTCCCAAATGTGCAGCAGGCTGGAATTCCAGCGGGTGGAAAAACCATAGCATTATAAGAGTGTGTTGGGGGAGGCCGTTCTGCCGCGCATACTCGAGGAGGGTGTTCTGGCTTTGTAGGAATGGATAAGTCGCCATGCAACAGTGTCTGGCCCATTTTCAGAAGTGCTGAAGATCGGTGGAAGACTTCAGGAACTGTTTACAACCTGATTGAACAATGTTGCGACTTGAATTGGTGCATGGGACAATCCTCCTCGTGCAAGCGCGGAACCATGTTACTCACCCATTGTCCGTCTACCATGGTTACGATTTGAGTTGGCAGCGGAGAGAGATAAGCCACACAATCGTTTTCTTGTGCAAGACGCGGAGCAGTTCTCCTCTGTGTGACTTGTTCGTCGAGGCAAGCCAGGTGTAGAAGAACGCGTGACACCGCTGGTGCCCTACACATTTCGGTATGGATGGTGGCAGTACTTGTGGAGGCTGAGTGATGGTGGTGTTGGAGGAGGAGGAGGCGGACATGGAGAACGGTGCTGCAGTTGACAACGTGGTGGAGAATGCGGCATCTCCTGTCCAAGTTGTTGGTTTGCCGGGGCCGGAAACTCATTCACCAGTGGGCCCGTTAAAGGACATTGTAACGAGCGGCACCGCAGACCGTTTCCGGGCTGCGTCGGGTTAGCGCGCTCTCTCCGTCCCCCAACTTCGTGGGGCCGCGGGGAGTGGACGGCACGGTAGTGGCCCGGTACGTGTGGCGCCGCTCGTCCCGCGGCGTGTATTAAACTTACTACGGCCCCGCTCATGACTCCTGGCGCGACCCAGCCACGGCTGCCGGGCGACGTCCCGTTCTCTAAGGCGCGCGCGCGCCAGTCTTCCCTTCTTAAAGTGGCCAATGCGCGGTAATTGGCTGATTTTGCCGGCCACTGATCCATATATATGGCTCCTACTCCGGCAGCCCCTCTGCCGGTTCTTTAGTGCCTCCTGAGCCTTTAGGAGTAAGCGTTTCGTTCCTTCGTTTGCATTACCGTTGTACCAGACCGACACCCTCCAGTATCATGACCACGAACCTCTGCCGCCTGTCCTGACCTATTGCCTGGCGTCCTGACTACGCCTCAGCCTCACGATTCTGAACCTGCTTATCCTTGGACTACCAAGGCAGGCAAGTCCGCCAGTGGAATCGGGAACTGGGCGTTTCTCCGACGCAGCATTGAGTCCATCCCGCTTTGCGGCGGGGGCTCAGGTGAAACCGGGTTCTACTTAGATCTCCGTTCCTGGCGTGGGCTTCCACCATCGCTTGCGGTGTCCCAGGGTCCACTACCACTGCCGTTACAGTAAGGATACGGCTCATGGATCCCGCAAGGTCGACTCTGCCTGAAGAAGCGACCTTGCACGCAGTTCGTCGTGCAACAGTCACGTCAAATGCGCAAACAGCTCAGCAGTTGGACCATTTGGACCGTCAGTTACAGCAACTCACTGGCGAACCAGCCGCTGCCGCCAACTCAACTGTGGCTACAACGCCCTCCAGCTACTCCATACGCAACGGGGTTTCCAAGCTCGGATTACGCTACGTCCATGTTTGAAGGGCGATTCCAAGCAAGTGCCGAGGCATTCATCACCCAGTCTCAATGCACATTGAATTTATGCGGACCAGTTCCCTACGGAACGGTTCCCAACAGTGGCATTCGTGGTCAAGCCTGCTTTCCGGGAAGGCCTTAGCATGGGCAACCTCAGTGGGGGATCGGAACGACCCTGTGACAACGGATCTGCAGTCCCTTCCTCCAGGGAGTTCCGCAGCGTTTTTGAGGAACGGCCCGGGCATCCTCTGCCGAGGACTGACCCTCCTCAACTATTTTGCCAGGAGACTCGTCGGTGGGTGGGGTGACATACGCTCAGTGCAAGTCCGAACACTAGCCTCAGACGTTGTTATGGAACGAGGCTGCCCTGTGTGACACCTTCAAAAAGGGGTCTTTTCAGAGTAGGATAAGGATGGTGTGTAGGCCGCAAGAGACATCAACCCGTCCTCTTATCAGAGGGTTAATTCAGTTGGCTACCGCATTGACGTGCGTTTCGCCGAGATGTTCGAGTGGAGCTACGGCAAGCAATAGATGGGGCACTACAACGCCGGTATCCCCGCCTGGCTCACGTTTCCTGAGACTACTACGCAATCCCGAACCCACTCCCTATTGTGGTGCCTTTGCAGGTCGACAAGGTACATCCTCAGAGCAAGAAAATGGCCTAAGTGGTTTGGCAACCTGTGCCTCTATGCGGCCAGTCTGAGCACTTCCGGAGGGAATTGTCCCCAACGTCTAAAAACGTCACGGGAATCTCCGCACATAGGGTTCGTGGGAAGATGCGTTCTGGGTGAAAATTCCTCATCTCCACGCTGATGTTGCCTGTTTCAAGTCGGGACTGTTGCTGGCCTCTCATTCCGGACCTCGGCTTCTTGGGACTTGGCCTCGGCCGGGAATCTTTATTCACGCTCTTGGTGTCGCGAGTACCTAGTACGTCTTCGGTGGTCGGTTGGAATAAACCTCGTCATCACTTCGGTCAGCGCAGCGAACTGCTAAGCGAAACACTTATAACAGTTCGTCACCTAGACTCTGTTCTTCTTCACGTGGGAGTCATCATAAGGAGAAGATCTCTTCTTACGTGTTGCCACGATCTTCTTCGGCGATTCTTCTGACATCCATGGCTGCGACTACACTCTTATACGCTAGACTTGATCGTCGGGTGAATAGAGATCACATCGCTGGGGGCCCCAACTGCCTGAGCCGTTGCCTGAGTGGGCACCTCGCCCGGTGGCTTTCCGACTCCTCGCACAACCCCCCGCGAAACTATTGGCCAGGCTGCCCGTCGTTAATCAGGGGTTCGCCGAGTCCCTTTTAGGTGAAAGAAGCGGAGATCCTTCCTCCTCATCGACCTTACGGACTGCACGATGAATAGTTGTATGCCAAGTACCACCAAGTCCTTCCCCGGGGAGACGGTCTATCCCTGTCCATTCCTGAGACTCAAGCCTATGTCTGATAATATCGGGATGAACCTCCAGAAGGGGTTCATAAGGATAATCCCTCCTCTCGCAGGGGCGGGATTCTTAATTCGTGGAAAAGAAGGACGGTACCCTGCGACACTGCATTGATTACCGGGGTCTTTAATAGATCACGGAAAAGAATCGGTATCCTTTGCCATTGATTCCTGAGTCTTTGATCGTTTACAGGGTGCGAAGATCTTATCCAAATTGGACTTATGGGGAGCCTTAATCTCATCCCGCATCCGGGAGGGCGATGAGTGGAAGAACGGCTTTTAACACAGGGACGGGCACTTCGAATACTTAGGTCATGCCATTCGGCCTTTGTAACGGGCCCAGTCGGTCTTCCAGGAATTCGTGAAGAATCTTCAGGGATCTTTGTTTACGTGTGTCGTACGTGTACATGGGACGACATCTTGGTATATTCGTCCTGACTTGGCAGACTAACCGTGTTCCAAGTCTGCCGGTCTGAGGCTCTTCCCGGGCCAATCCGCATTTAACGCCAAGATGGGAAAGTGATCTTTCACCAGACCAGCCTGCATTTCCTGGGATATATTTTCTCGGACCAAGGGTTGCAGATTGACCAGCCAAGCTGTCTGCCGTCCTGCAATTGGCCGCCCTGCTTGCGTTCTTGGGCTATACAACGCTTCCTGGGATTCTGTAATTATTACCGGCAGTTCATCCCACCACTTCTCACACGGGTGGCAACCCATTGTGGCGCTCACGAAAAAAAAATGACTAACCCACGAAGCTGGCCACCCGAGGCGAGGAAGAGCATTCTCAAGTTTGTTTGAAGTCTGCCTTCGCCTCCGCTTCTTTCCAGTTCACGGACAGACCCCTTACTTAGCCGTTTGCACTTGAGGTGGAGCCTCGTCGGTCGGCGGTACTTGGGTCGGGGTGCGGTACTCACGCAAAAGGGTGGCCAACGAGAAAACAGTCACTGCGGATTCTTTTCTAAAACTTTCTCACGGCGGAAAAAGGGGGAAAGGAACTATACGATCGGCAGACCGGGGTAGTTGTTAGCCATCAAGCTAGCACTGGAGGAATGGCGAGTTTTCTGACTGGAGGGTGCTTCGCATCCCATCAGTATCTATTCTGGACCACAAAAACCTCCAGACCTCAAGACGGGCCCAGAGACTCAATCACGACCAGGCTCGATGGTCGGCCTATTTTTCTCCCGATTTGATTTCCAAATCACTTCCGTCCGGTGGAAAAGAATGTGAAGGCCGGATGCGGTATCCTCGCGCTTCTGATGTGGTCGGAGAAGGAAATACCCCGGAGCACTTAATACCCCGGAGTGTCTTGTCCTCTCAGCCCTGTCGGGACCTCCGGAATGTCCCGCCGGGATGAGACATACGTGGGCCCAGCCACACTCCGCAGACAGATCCTGAAGTGGGGGCATTGCTCGTTGGTGGCCGGACACCCCGGCGCCCTTAAAAAACCCATTCTCCTTATCTCACGGTTATACTGGTGGCCGGACCTCATAGGACGTTTAAGGAATTTTGTTGAGGCCTGTGCACCTGTGCCCGTAAACAAAACACCTCGTCACAGGCCAGTCGGGATCTTGCTTCCCCTGCCCCATCCCTACTAGCCCCTGGTTGCATGTGCCGGATGGATTTTTATACACCGATCGTCACCCATCATCTAGGTAACACCGTGATCTGGGTGGTTACAGATCGTTTCTCTAAGATGGCTCCACTTGTCCCACTGTCGGCGTCTGCCCTCGGGCCCGCGCCTGGCTACTATTTTTTTCACACATCTTGCGCCTACAGGATGCCCCTGCAAAGTGTCTCTGACCGCAGGAGGGGTCCCAGTTCTGTCTCCAAATTTGGCGGGCCCTCTGTTCCTGTTGAGGTTAAGCTCATTTTTCCCTCAGGCTATCACCCCAGACAAATGGACCAAGCTTGAAAGGGGTTACCAGGGTCCTGGGGAACCATACTTGCGCCACTTTGTCTCGGCGCGTCAGATGACTGGGCTGAACCTATACCTTGGGCCTGAATTTTCCTATAATTCCCTAGATTCCGATGTCAGCGGGGGCCTCCCCTTTCTATTATTGTGTTCGGCTGCATCCCCGCCCTCCTCTCCCACCTGCCCTCTCAGTCGAAGGAGTCCCTTGCTGCAGATACACTGGTCCGACGATATGAAGACTATTTGGGGGAGCCCTGACCCGCCAGTCTTGCTCCGTGCTTCGGCACGCATTTGAAAGTCAGGGGATAAGAGAAGGAGCCCTCCCCCAGTTCTTTTCTCCTGGCGATTAAGTTTGCTGTCTGCCAAGTATGTCAGGCTTAAGATTGCAAAGCTACAAAAATTGGGTCCCGCTACATTAGGTCCCTTCGAGGTGCTCAGGACGTCAAACCCCGTGGCCTATAAACTCCGGGCTCACGCTCCATGCGTATCCCGAACTCTTTCATGTGTCGCTCTCAAACCCCTGGTCCTAACCGTTTTTCTCGTAAGGCTGCCCCTCCTTCCCTGGGTGTGGTGGCGGGGGTTGCTGCTACGTATTCCGCGTGAAGGAGATCTTGGATATGAAGGTGTCCAGGGGGGCGGGGAAGCATACTTTCTCATTCGAGTGGAAAGGGTTCGGGCCCGGGGAAGGTCGTGGGAAGCCGGAGGACACATCCTGGACCGTCAACTCATTCTGAGGTCCTCCGGGCTGGGAAGTGGGGGAGGCCTTAGGGGGGGGGGGGGTACTGTTAACGAGGCAGGCACCGAAGGACGTTTCCCGGATCGCGGCGCGCTGGCTCTCTCCCGTCCACCCTACTTGATGTCCGCGGACGCGAGTGCGGCACGGTACCGTGGCATGGTCCGTTGTGCGCGCTCGCCCGCGGCGTGTATTAACTTACCGGCCCCGCTCCTGACTCCTGCACCGCACCTGCTAGGCTGCCGGGCGCGCTCCCGTTCTCTAAGCGCGCTGCGCGCGCCCAGTCTTCCCCTCTTTAAAGGGCCAGTGGCGCCGGTATTTGGCTGATTGCCGGCCACATGACCCTTATATATTGGGCTCCTCCTCCGGCGGCCCTCTGCCGGTCTTTAGTGCCTCCTGTAGCCTTTAGAGTAAAGCGTTTCGTTCCCTTGTTTTGTGACGCTTACAAGTGTACCAGACGGACTCGTTTCCCGTTTCCTGATCCAAGAACCTTGGCCGCATGTCCTGAACCTATTGCCTGTCCCTGACTACGCCTCAGCCTCTCGATTCTGTACCACGCTTATCCTTGGCTACCACCGCAGGCAAAGTACCGCCAGTGGATAACGACCCTGGGTTGTTCTCGCAGCAGGCAAGGTCCATCCCGACTTGCGGGGCGGGCTTGGTGAATGGTGGGAATCCGGGTTATACTTTAGTTCCGTTCCACGGCGTGTGGCTCTCCACCATCGCTTGCGGTGGCCAGCGGATCACTACCACAAAGCCGTTTACTGACATGTACTGGCCCGGACCGTAGTTACAGCTCCAGACGTCCGTGCTGCCGGTGCAACCATTGAACAAACGATAAGCTCAAGGACTGACCCACCTTCTGTTCTACATATTTATGAAGTGCTGGTTACTGCCTTTTTGGAAAGAAATTACGGCTTGGAAAACTCTACATCTCGGCTCGGCACAAGCTCATCTAGTTCTCTGAATGGTGCAGAGTCACCTTTTGGAAAGGGAGGTGACTGCAATACCAAACAACTTGGACAGGAGCACGGTCAGCTGCTGATACTTAGGATGGTGGATCACATATGTTGTTTTTTGCAATAGCCCTCGCGAATGACTGATGGGGCCTTGAGTAGCGAGGAGCAGGAGCATCTGGAACGTGAGATGATGGCCAAAGAGATACTGTCCCTTATGCAGAGGTGTGTGGAGCCTTGACTGGCTGCAATGGCTTGCGTACCATGCCGACTGCTGCTGCTGGTGCTGTTGGTGGACCACCACATCTGAGCAGCAACGTTACTCCCAGGCCACCGGATGGTGTAGCTGCAGGCTGTGTTAACGCTGGGCCGTGGCTGCCACGTTACGCTCCCTGGCCACGCTCACTTTGCCAACAGATTCTACATATACACTTTATTCGCTCCTCGGTGTCATAGAAAGAACTGACCACACCGCCGAGTATCGGATTTTACGCCAACGCTCCGCACTGAGTGACTTACTGCCGCCGCTTGCCTCGCTGGAGCCCTGTGCGCTAACATTTATTAGGACCTGCGATGCGGTGTTTTTTACCCAGTGGGCCGCTTGGGCTCCCGACCTATCATGCTGCTATCATGCTGAACTCAACGGCCTCCAACGACCACTTTGCTGCGCCCTGCGGATGCTGCCTGACGCGCAAAGCCGACGCAACTCTTCTCCTGACGATGTTGAAGCCCTTGCCTCTCCAGGCTCCCAACAGTGCGGTCGGCTCACATAATCAGCTTTTTGTGTTTTTCATCGTCACTGCTGTTACATCACACCGTGTCTTTGGTATGCCCGAGGCTGACCTCTCACACATGAACCTACCATTGCAACTCTCCACATCTATACTTTGCCGCCTACTGCAAGAATGAGGCAGGGCGATATTGCCCCATTCTTTCGCAGCCAAGTAGCATGCTGACTGCCCTCCTCAAATTGTTCATCTCGCTATTATAGTGGCGCTGAGCCCAGACCTCATTCGTAGATCTATCTGGCTGAGGGGGAAAACCGGATGGGACCAGAGGCGGGCTGAGGTAAGGTGAGGACCGCTGACCCGCTCCCGGGCCAATGCCAACTATTGGTTGTGTCTGAGGTTCCCTACCGAACTCTTGGCTGGGGTTGTCAAGAATGTCATCTGGGAGGAAGAGGATACCTAGTCAACCAATTATGAACCCTTGGGTTGCTGAAACAACACACGGACGCTAGATAGAACAGCTGGCAGTTCTGGCCTCACCGTGTGACCCTTGACTTGCTAACATCACTTGCTGTGGCTGGACACTGGGCCTGTTCACAGATTGTTTGATGCCACTGCCGCTCGCAGGTGCAGAGCCTGCCACCCTCTTGTCTGACATACTGTTTGTTCTAAAATGTACAGACACTTGTATGATGTTGATTCTGTTATATGATAAATATACACCCTGTTTTTGACTCCAAATGACACCACAGTAACAAGCTTGTGGGTAAACCTTGGATATAATTGCGGCTCAATCAAATGGCCATGAATAAATTTACTTGTATGTGTCGTTTAAAAACACTGTGTGTTTTACAAAATGTAAAAGCACAAACAGGGCATAAATTTAACTGTCGGGACATGAATTAGGCTTACAGGAAAATTTATAAATTATTGGCATTGAAAAAGCGGTTTATTTTTGTCAGCACACCAGCAAAACAATGCTTAATTATCCCCTGGATGTAAATTGCGCAAAGAATTGAGCACACACAAATAGTAGCTTTATTGCGTTGCTACAAATTGCTGTTATTCTACGCCACACAACAACGAGATACAGTTTAATTACCTTTGCTTGTGGAATTAGGCTACAGGAAAATTTTTATATATTTTGGCGGTGTAAAGAACGGTTTTTTAATTTGTCTGAACACCAGCAAAACTAAACACTTAAATTAACCCTGGATGTAAATTGCGCAAAGGATTGACGCGCACAATTGTAGCTTTGTAGCGTGTTACAATTGCGTGTTTTTCTACGCCCAGCACAACATGAGATTACAGTCGTAATTAACCTTTTGCTTGTGATTAGGCTACAGAAGAATTTATATTTTTTGGCGTTGAAAAAAGACGGTTTTATTTTGTCAGCACCACAGCAAAACAACGCTTAATTAACCCCCCTGGATGAAATGTGCGCCAAAGATATTGAGCCGCAAAATAATAGTAGATTTGTAGGTGTTACATTGCGTGTTTTTCTACGCCAAACAACAAGAGATACAGTTGCTAATTAACCTTTGGCTTGTGACTTAGGCTACAGGAAAAAATTGACTATATTTTTGCGTTTTGGAAAAAGGACGCTTTAATTTTGTCAGCACACCAGCAAAACAACGCTTATTTATCCCTGGATGTAAATTGCGCCATAGAATTGCAAGCAGCCGCACAAAATAGTAGCTTGTAGCGTGTTACAATTGCGTGGTTTCTACGCCAACAAAAACAAGAGGTACAGTTGTAATTATCTTTGACTTGTGAATTTAGGCTACAGGAAAAATTTATATATTTTGGCGTTTGAAAAAGTCGGTTTATTTTGTCAGCACACCAGCAAAAACAACGCTTAATTAACCCCTGGATTGTTATGGCGTATAGAAATGAGAAGTCAAATATGAAGTTGGTTTTTTGTATTGTGTAAAAACGCTGTTGCTTTAAATGAATACAAAAAGGAACTGTTGTGATATTGAATGTATATGCAGGCTGCAGTGGATTGCACACTGGTTATCAGATCCAATACCCCAAAAAAAAAGTTGAAATAGAACATTAAGAGAAAGTCTCTGAGACCAAACGCTGGGAGACAACCCACAGAATCGCACTATATAAAATAATCTATTCTTCAGTAAGAGCTATCAGCCGAGGCAGACCACCTTCCCTGATGAGACAGTGGAGGGGAGTGTTGAGCTCCGGCGTCGACGACCGGGACTTTTATTTTGAGGGTGACTGTCACAGAATCCCACGGTTTCTGATTTGGTTCATCTTGCAATGTCATGCAGGGCTATGCCCGTCTTCCTCCAGAGTCTTTGACCCATGTAGGCCATGTGCTCGCAGCCATTTTATCAATCAAAAGCTTACTTCGTTCACCGAAGTTACCCCAAGTTCGACTTGTTCCGAAAACGAAGTTTTCCTGAAATTCTAACGAATTCCACTTCAGTTAGAATCAATTGCCCATCCTCTAGTTATGACATCTATGAAAAGTTTCTATACATGTTTACCAAGAATGCAAACTATATATTGGAAGGCCATTGTGGCAAATAATGTACGTGAACAGGGACTAAGTCGCCCCTATGAGGAATCGTCTGAATGATAATAAGTCAGCTATCAGAAATTATAGGACCAAAGTAGATAGTAATATGGGTAAATCACAGGAATCAAATAAATATGGTAGAGACCCAGTGCTTGCCACATTCTACGAAGGTTGGACACCAGGGTACACGACTTCAGTTGTGTGTGTGATAGAAGAAGTGAAGTGTAAAGATAAACTGCCTGCTGCGACACTGCCTTCTGCAGCGGGAAATCATTTTGGGGTTTTTCAAGTTGGAAAAACAAAATTTAAAAAAGGTTTTTTTTGGAAAGAAAAAGTTCAGCCCAGTTCCTTTTTATAAACAGAGTGTTACTAGTTTGTTATTATATATATATAATATTTATATTATTATATATATTTTTTATTTAAAAATTTTATATAATTTTGTGTGTGTTTTGTTTTGTTTGTCTATTGCATAACTTAATTTTCATGTCTAAAAAATTTCCTAGTAAGGAAGCTTTTCATGGTTTCCCGTTGAGAGTTTGCCACCAAAATGACTTTATCTGAAGAAGGAGGAAGTTTCCTCCGAAACGTCACACGGAAAAGCACGTTTAGGGCCGCTCATTAACCCGGCCCCTGCATTGCTGTCTCTAAGACTTTTGACCCAGGAGGAAATGTATCAGTCATAAGCTAAAGTGTTTCAATGTATCGTTTTTAGTCCCTTTTAAAGTGCGGGGAGTTTAAATATTTTCACAGGTTTTTTAGATTTTTTTTCTACCCAAATTTTCTATGTACCCTTTTTAAAAATGTTGGGTTCTTTAAAAAAAATTTTCAAGTAAAAAATATTTGTAAGGAAAATTTCAAAATTTTCGGTACTGCTTCTTTTCTACTCAGTTGATAACAAAGAAAAAAGGGCCCGTCGAACAGAAATGTGTCTTAGAATGTTTTAAAAAAAAACATTATCCTTTTAAGTTTCACCCAAAGGGGGGGGAAGAAAGTGTAATGAAGGGAAGGCTAAAAGGGAAAATTTTTTGCTTTTTTTTCCCCTACTGTGGGAAAACTTTGGAAAAAAAAAGGCTTTAACCCAATCAGCCTTAAAAAAATATTTAATTTTTGTCTCAAATTGCAATTTTGACTGAATTTTGTTTTATACGGCTATTTTTAAATATTAAATTTAATTTAGCTGTAAGTATATTATTTTTTGGAAACATTAGCTTTAAACATTTTAAAAAATTCTGTTTAAAAAAAAATGGGAAAATCCCCAGATTTTCTTTTTCAAAAAAAAGGTGGGGAACCCTTTAAAAAGGGTCTTAAAATCTCTAAAAATAATTAAAAAGCAAATTTTGTAGAGAAGTTATTCAAAGGGGAAAAAAAAAACAATCTTCAAACTTTTGAGGCGTGAAAGGGGGACCATTTTCTTTTTTTAATTTCACAAAAAGTTTAAAGGTCCCCGTGTCATATTCATGTTTTAAAGATTTTAAGATTTTTGAAGAATCCCTGTCCTTTTTTTTTTAAAAAAAATTGAAAATGTTCAGTTTCTCGTTAAAAAACATCATTTCCCGAAAAAGAGAGTTAGTCTCTTGAAAGCTTACCCTCAAATATTTCCCCAAAACCTCTAAAAAGGGGGTTTCACCCCGTTTTTTTTCAATCTTCCAAATGCTCCCTGAAAAGCCCCCCCACAGCCTACCCGTTTTAGGGAGGGCCCCCTTTTTTTCATGGGACCCCCATGCCCCTGGGCCCATAAAAGATTTCAAATTTCTCTCTTGGGCCCCAGTCCAAGCCCGGGTTTTGGAAAAAAATTTTTGGGTTTTACTCCAGTTTTGCATTTTGGTGCTTTAACAATTTTTTTCAAAGGGTGTCAACAAAAAAAAAAGCCACAAAATTTTTTTTTTTCACCCAATGTGGTTTTTTTTTAACCTAACAAAAAACAAAAATTTTTTCTTTGTTAAAGCCTCAAAAAATAAAACAATGTCTTTAATAATGCAAGGAGCACTTAAAATAGAAATACTCTTGGACACTGACAAGTTCAATACATGATTAAAAAAAAGGAGGCTCCCCTTTTTGGCCTCCTTGTTAAAAAGTTGGGTTCTTAAAATTTATTTTATTTCATGATTTAATTTAAACATCCCCGTAAAATATGCTTTTCCCCAGTTTTTAAGACCTTAAAATTTAAAGGTTTTTAATTTTTTTTAGAACAACTTGTCCTAACACTTTTCTTATTTCTTGACCCCCCGTTATAGGGAGATGGTAAATTTTAAAAAAAAACATTGTGTTTTAAAAATAAAAAAGCTTTGAAAGCTTTTTATATTTTTTTTTT
>JAODAL010014674.1:0-86606 GCA_025379985.1 Phyllomedusa bahiana
ATTTTTGATTTTGAACACTTGGTAGAGTTGAAGAAAAAAGCTGTATTTGTATCCAAGTCCAGTCTGCACCAACATTGGGAATTGTTAGAAAGAACCTGGGATCAGATTTTGGTCAAGATATGCTTGAATCTGATCCAGAGCCCAGAAGGATTCAGCTAATGCTGAAAACCAAAAGGTGGATTTTCCAAATACTAACAAAATAATAAAAATTAACATTTTGATTTTTAGGAGCAAAACAGTAACAATGCAGTTACAGGAAAGAATCTGCAGACCTAAGCAGATGCTAAATACTTGCAGGTTAAATTTATGTATAAGATCGGTAAGATGACTGTATATAAAATTACAGTACCCTCATGTACAAAGCTGTAGTGGATGGAGAGATATGGAGCCTGAAACGCACAAGATCAAAACATTGTTACCATTTTGCTTGTCAGTGCAAAATATATTTATTGGATACGACTTTAGAACACAAAAAAATTGTAAATATGCAAAACACTGCAGGAACATTTGTGAAGTCTCTGAATTTGTTCTGAGAAATAGTATTGCCTCCATCAGATCCTGCATACATGACCTCACATCTGATCTCATTATATCCAGGCTAGAGAACGGCCTCTCTACACTAACTTGGGTTGGGGACAAAGCGGTGACCACAGGGGCAACATCTCTAACAATGTCAGGTTATAAAGGAATTGCCTCAGCCACCGTCAATTTTGATGTATGGTTAAACTGTTCTACTTCGTTGTAAACAGGTGGAAATTGTTGCTGTAATCTGTTTGCCCTAGGAGCGGGATCTTCTCCCCTGGGGCAGCGCTTTGCCTGCTCCATGTTATCAATTACCCTCCACATGTGATGAGGCTGAAGATATGGGAGCAGTAGCACTGGCAGGACCCAATTCCTCTTGCTCTTTGCATCGAACTAACTGGACCAACTTATTACATATTTTGGGAGTCGGACCCTTTTACGACGACTCCGACTCCTGCAAAATAGGCACCGACTCCGACTCCACAGCCCTGAATTGCAAACCTACCTCTTCAGGAGTCTATAACCTACAATAACCCCACTGCCCCTACTCCACCCCCCAAACATGTCTGCCCCTTTCCTCCTGTCTCTTCCCTCCTCCTTGTAGATTGTAAGCCTTCGCGGGCAGGGCCCTCTCCCCCTCTGTTGTACCAATTGTAAGTCATTCAGCATTATCATTGTATTTGTTCTACATATGTTATGCATGTAACCCCTCTCGAATGTACAGCGGCCTGGAATCAACGGCGCTTTAAAATATATAATATGTCAATTCTTTGAACGGATCTTAAAGACGCAGTGAGACAGACACCGGTGATCACTCGTCTGAACACCGATGTGTGTTTCACATTGAAAGCAATGGAAATCATACTGCACCTTGTTACATGCGTGTTTGGGTCTATTTAGGGTACGAAACACAGATCCAAACACGCATCTATAAACAGATCCAACAAGCCGTGTGAACATACCCCAATATTAGATGTTCATTACCAATCTGTCAGCTGGGTGTTCCCAGTTTGGGGGGGGGGGGGGCTGTCCCTGCACAGTGACATTGTCCAATCAGCTGGCAGAGTCAGTGTGTTCAAGCCACCACCCCCTCAATAGGTAACACCCACCTGACAGATTCAGGCAAACAATTTTTAAGGAGGAACCCACAACCCACTGAGGTAAGGAGAGATGCTCCGGGATTGTGGTACTGGGATTCACTACAGCACAGGACAGCTCGGGAGGCGCCACAGGTCCTCGCCCCGGGGAAGGGTTACAGGTCCCATATGCCAGAAGAGGAAGCATTGCCCTGCAGCACCGCGTGCACTGCCGCATGTGTGTGAACACGGGGCAGCGGCTGTGGAGGGAGCGGGGCCGCCGTCAGCCGTACAGTCTGCGAGGAGGGAAAGCGCTCATTTAAAGGGAGAAGCTGTCCAGGAATGAGCAGGCGCCGCTCGCAGCGCTATTCTCAGACGCCACTTGCGCACTATTCTTGCGTAAGGCGTCGCCAAAGAACGGATTCCTGCGCTGCGCAACTAACGTAACGGCTCTGCCAACACAGACGGGCAAAGCGAGCGCCGGGAAAGCCCGCGACTATTGCAGAGTAGCGACAAGCGGGCGGCCAACGGCAACAGCGCCAGACAAGACGCGCTCCCTGCGCAACACAGCCCGGACCCTGCTCACCCTGCCCGAAAACAAAGCGCCTCTAAGTGCGCCATGACAGCGCCCCCTGTTGCCGCCGCCCTCGCCCCGCACTTACGTGTAGTGAGTCGGTTTCTCGGTCTGCGGGCAGCCGCTCAGCGCCGTTTTCGAAACCGACGGCATTTTCAGTCAAAACAAACATGAGCGCATGCGCGGGAATCCGAGCGCCAGCTCAAGCCACGCCCTCCGGCCCTGAGTGACAGGACCCGCCCCCGGCCACTGCCCTCTGAGTGACAGCATTGTCCGAGCCCCGCCCACTTTCGAGGCTCGCGCTCCGCCCCTCAGCGCCGCCTTCTGTGATGGTTTTGTGGCGGGGAACTGGAAGCCACGCCCTCGCAGTGGGTGGTCACGCCCGTTGGTAGTGGCGGTGTACATGGCTGGTCCGTCACCGCGGTTTTTGTAGTGCGGAGTGTACAGTAGTGTGTGCGCAGCCCGACCACAGCCAGATGGGCACAGGGACGCCTGTTATGTCATAGGGAATAGAAGTGCTGAGAATTATGCTCCACACTTGTGCCCTAGGGCTACGTCTACACGGCAGTGATTTAATCAGGGCCATCTTAACAGTTTGATGGCCCCTGGGCAGAGCTGTGCAATGGGTCATGCAAAAAACCCAACCACTCACAGGAACAAATATATACATTATCAATAAACATATAATACTGCCATATAGAGACCACATAGAGGTCAGACACCAGCTCAGATAGACCCTACAACACCGCCATAAAGAGACCACATAGAGGTCAGACACCAGCTCAGGTAGACCCTACAACACCGCCATATAGAGATCAGACACCAGCTCAGGTATAACCTACAACACCACCATATAGAGACCACATAGAGGTCAGACACCAGCTCAGGTATAACCTACAACACCGCCATATAGAGACCACATAGAGGTCAGACACCAGCTCAGATATAACCTACAACACCACCATATAGAGACCACATAGAGGTCAGACACCAGCTCAGATATAACCTACAACACCGCTATATAGAGAGCACATAGAGGTCACGCACCAGCTCAGGTATAACCTACAACACCGCCATATAGAGACCACATAGAGGTCAACACCAGCTCAGGTAAAACTAAACCACCATATAGAGCCCATAGAGTCAGACACCAGCTCAGGTAGACCCTACAACACCGCCATATAGAGATCAGACACCAGCTCAGGTATAACCTACAACACCACCATATAGAGACCACATAGAGATCAGACACCAGCTCAGGTATAACCTACAACACCGCCATATAGAGACCACATAGAGGTCAGAGACCAGCTCAGGTATAACCTACAACACCGCCATATAGAGACCACATAGAGGTCAGACACCAGCTCAGGTAGACCCTACAACACCGCCATATAGAGAGCACATAGAGGTCACACACCAGCTCAGGTATAACCTACAACACCGCCATATAGAGACCACATAGAGGTCAGACACCAGCTCAGGTATAACCTACAACACCACCATATAGAGACCACATAGAGGTCAGACACCAGCTCAGGTAGACCCTACAACACCGCCATATAGAGATCAGACACCAGCTCAGGTATAACCTACAACACCACCATATAGAGACCACATAGAGGTCAGACACCAGCTCAGGTATAACCTACAACACCACCATATAGAGACCACATAGAGGTCAGACACCAGCTCAGGTATAACCTACAACACCGCCATATAGAGACCACAATAGAGGTCAGATACCAGCTCAGGAAATAACCTACAACACCGCCATATAGAGACCACATAGAGCTCAGACACCAGCTCAGGTATAACCTACAACACCGCCATATAGAGACCACATAGAGGTCAGACACCAGCTCAGGTATAACCTATATGTATTGCCCTTTTTGCAGTCGTGTGCCGCTGGTAGTGGTGTGCGTGTTAATATATTAATATATATATTTATATATATTATTTTATATATATATTTTTATATATATATATGTTGCCGCAACCCTGCCAGTGGCACCCGGGTTTGCATATTGTTTTTTCAATGTTTTTTGTGCAGAACCATACGTTGTATTTGGTGTATATTGCTTTTAATCTATATGGGGAGGAAGGGGTGCCTCCATTTTGGTTCTCTGCACTACGCCCACTTTCACAGGCTGTTATATGAGTGCAGCTTGCAGGTTTGGTGTTTTTTTTTTTTGTTTTTTTTCCCTCTCTGGATAATGGAGGTCGGTTGACCCCGTGAGGGGCCGGGATTTGGCGCTATTGTGGGGTAAATATAGTATAGGACTGCCCGACCTGAGATCACGTTGAAAGTCGTGGGCAGCTTAAGCGTCTTTTGATCAAAATATGTGAACAGAGAATCTCAAAGTTTTTTCACATAGAGGTCACACACCAGCTCAGGTATAACCTACAACACCGCCATATAGAGACCACATAGAGGTCAGACATCAGCTCAGGTATAACCTACAACACCGCCATATAGAGACCACATAGAGGTCACCAGCTCAGGTATAACCTACAACACCGCCATATAGAGACCACATAGAGGTCAGACACCAGCTCAGGTATAACCTACAACACCACCATATAGAGACCACATAGAGGTCAGAAACCAGCTTAGGTATAACCTACAACGCCGCCATATAGAGACCACATAGAGGTCAGACACCAGCTCAGGTATAACCTACAACACCGCCATATAGAGACCACATAGAGGTCAGACACCAGCTCAGGTATAACCCAAATCCAAAAACCATCTGAGAAATCGTCTGAGAACCCTTGCCGTGTGGACGTACCCTACTGATTACAGGGATTAGCAGATCCTTAAATTAGATCTACCTCTATCTGGATTTAGGCCAATTTTTCAACAGATTCAGTATTTTGAATCCACCAAAAATCCGAACATACCCAGCGCTGTGTAGCCCTCACTAGAAAATCCGTGCTGTAGTCTACTCAGCACAGATTTTTTACTGAAGTTTTCCTAAACCGAAAACCGGCCAGCGGAATATAGAATATGTTGTATATTCTGCCGGACCGACATCAGTTTCCCACAGCCCCAGTGTACTAGGCTGCTGGGAATCCGAAATCCGACCACCGCTTTTTGCATAAAAAAACATGCAAAAAAAATGGCGGTGCAGCACAGTTCAGCAGTTTGAAAATGGCGTCAGATTTTGGACAGCATTTTCACATCAGTGTGTAGACATAGCCTTAGGGTATGTTCACACGGCGTGTTTGAATCCACATTTGGAACCGTGTTGGATCCGAAAAGCGCATCCAAAAGCACAACGTCTTTCGGATCTTAAACGAATCCAACATATACCCAAACATGCAGCTGCGTGTTGGATGCAGCAGGATCACACCCTATCATTTAAAATAGAGCTGCTGCTGCGTCTTTCGGACCAAGACTTGACACAGCAATTCTTGGAACGGGTCCGAAAGACGCAATGAGACACAATCACATTGGTGATCACTTGTGTGAATGCCGATGCATGTCTCATATTAAAAGTAATGTAAAATCACATTGCTACTTGTGAGCTGCGTGTTTGGGTCCTTTTGGGGACCGACAGACGGATCCAAACACGCAGCTCAAAAGCATATGTTACACGGACCAATAAACGCCATGTGAACATACCCTAAGAGCACCCGCTTGAACAGAGTGGTGGTAGAGTATGAGCACTGCTGCTTCATTTAAAGGGGTTGTCTCACTACATTGATTCATCTCACACCTCAGCCCTGATTTCTTGGTTTCATTTTGAATTCAGGGGCGTGTTTACTGGCTTCTACTAGGCTGCAGTAGAAGCCAGGTCTGTAGCTGTAGCAACCAGTGCTGGCAGCCAATCATGAGAGATCAAACAGGTCTGTAGCTATAGCAACAAGGGGTGGCCGCCATCATGAGAGATCAAACAGGTCTGTAGCTATAGTGACCTGAGGAGCTGATGCAGCCCATACAAGAGGGGATGTCTAGGAATAGGTAGGACTCTGTTAATGGACACATGTTGAAAAGTGACTTGTTTTTGCAAGATCTTTAACAAAAAAAGCAGCAATCCTTGTAGTGAGACAACCCCTTTAAACTGTATAGGATTGCTAAGGATAGGCAAGTACAGAACTCAGCTATGAGAAAACCCTTCCTGACAGATCCCATTGTCTTACAATATCTATTTACCTAGACCCATAAAAGACACCAATACATAAAAGCAACAAGTAAGTTATCCTTCCGGCAGCTGTGCCCCTCAAAGGTCAGGTCTCAGGTTGCAGCTATGGACACCGTTCACGTTACCATGTTGCACCATGTGGCAGATTTATTGATGTATTTATACTACTTTATCCAGTACATGATAAAAAAAAAACACCAGAAAAAAAGACTCCAAATGCCAGCATCTGAAATGGGAGGTGCAGGATACCACACAGCCGAGTCACATTATTATGACCATAATATCCAGAGACGTGTGCAGCACAGTCAGCAGCTAAACAGGCTGGGAGAGACTCTATAAGGTCCTGGTAGGTTGTCACAGGTACCTGGAGCTGACTGCATCCCACAGCTGCTGGAGGATCAATAGAGCCAATATCACCATCCAGGTGGTCCCACAGATGCTTAGTTGCGTTCAAGTTTGGGAAATTAAAGGGGTTGTCTCACTACATTGATTCATCTTACCTCAGTCCTGTTTTCTTGGTCTCATTTTGAATTCAGGGGCGTGTTTACTGGCTTCTACTAGGCTGCAGTAGAAGCCAGGTCTGTAGCTATAGCAACCAGTGCTGGCAGCCTATAAGGAGAGATGGAACAAGTCTGTAGCTGTAGCAACCCGAGGAGCTGATGCAGCCCATACAAGATGGGATATCTAGGAATATGTTGGACAATGTTAATGGACACATATTGCAAAGTGTCTTGTTTTTGCAAGATCTTTAACATAAAAGGCAATCCTTGTAGTGAGACAACCCCTTTAAGGGAGAAAGTGCAATACTTGGCCATGCTCTTCCAACCAATATTTCCAGCCATGTTGCATGTTGCATTGTCTTGCTGGAACATCCCATCCGCCCCAGAGAAGACAATTAGCATATGTTGGTGTACGTGATCTGCAAGGATGGATTCATGCCCAGATCAATTGTGTTTTTCACATGAGTGGCCCATAGAATGCCACAAAAACATTCCCCAGACCATAATGCTGCCACAACTGGCCTGTGTTCTTCCAGTAATGGTTGCAGAATGTTTGTTCACTTATGCTTCGTCCATCCATTCAATGCAGAAAACGTAACTCATTGAAGAAGGCAACCTTTTCCCAATCAGTAAAGGTCCAATACTGATACTGATTTAAAAAGTAATTTTTTTTCTGTTGATAGAGCTTGGTTAGCAGAGGTGCAGTAACCATCTGTCTGCTCGAGGGCCCCATACGCAGTAGGGTTCGCTGAACTGTTGTATTAGACACATGTCTGGTCACTCCTGGTTCTTTTTGGGTGGTAAGATATTCCACTGTTGTGTATCGGTTGCCCTTGCACCCCTTCGTAGCTGACATTCACCTCTGACGTCCGTGTTGCTCTGCAGTCTCCACATGCCTAATTTGCAATGGTATCACTTATCCACACACAATACACTTGAATAATAACCAAACTGTCAGTTTCAGAAATACTGCCAACTCTGGCCTGTGAACCAATATTCATCCCTTTTTGCAAATAGCCCCATTTACCCATGACAGCAGCAAAGAATGTATATTCAGACCGCCTATCACAAACCTTCAGCTATCACAATCAAGAGGGAACAAAGTAATAATTCATATCCTTTATTAATTATGCATAAAAAAAAATAGAGATATATTAAAGGGGTAGTCTCACTACATTGATTCATCTTACCTCAGTCCTGTTTTCTTGGTTTCACTTTGAATTCAGGAATGTGTTTACTAGCTTCCACTAGGCTGCAGTAGAAGACAGGACTGTAGTTTTAGCGACCAGTGCAGGCAGCCTATCTTGAGAGATCAAACAGGTCTGTAGGTATAGCAACCTGAGGAGCTGATGCAGCTCATACAAGAGGGAATATCTCAGAATAGGTAGGACACTGTGAATGGACACATATTGCAAAGTGACTTGTTTTTGCAAGATCTTTAACATAAAAGGCAATCCTTGTAGTGAGACAACCCCTTTAAAATACGATAATGGGAATGGTAACACGTTATATTGTCATATGTATTCTTACATACTGTATATCTTATTTCTTTACACTTTAATATGCTTCACCTTTTCAGTATAATTATTGGTATATTTTTATAATTTAATTGACTGGTTGTCCGTATGTGTAATTCCATATACTGTATAAGGATTTGTACATCCTTATCTCCCCCACTACTGTATATTGCCATGGCCCTACATATAGGGCCACATATATGAAACTGTTTAGGTCTAAAACGCACTCTTTTGCTCATAGTAACCTATGGGCAAAAAAGTGAATTTTAGGGTATGTTCACACAGCATAATTGCGGGGCGTATTTACGCTCGCGATGACTCCCGCGGGGCGGGGGGGAGGGGGGCGACAGCCCCATAGACATTCATTACGAGCGGTGTGTATTAGCCGTTAATAATTGACATGTCATTTAGCTCCCCCCGCAGCTCATTGTGCAAGTGGGGAGAGGAGACGTAATCCATAGTTCTCTATGAGAACTGTGAATTACCGTAATGACTGGGACGTATCTCGCCCCATATTTAGCGCAGCACGGCGCGAAATATGGGCCGAAATACGTCCCAACTTAGGCCATGTGAACATAGCCTTAGACTTAAAACAAGTTCATACATGTGGCCCATAATTCGAGTTATAAGAATCAGAACACCTATTTCTCCCATTGCTGCATATTGCCATGGCCATGTCTCTCCTGATATCTGTATATGTTCTGTATGGCTGTGCGCTTCTCCTGGCTCCGCTGGAACATTCTCGCTATGGAGACATGTCTCGACCCTGGGGCGCTAACGCACCCGATTCTATGACGCGTCTGGGGCGGGTTATGTGGCGCGTCGGTGTGACACCTTTCTGTGGCGCCTGTGTGCTCAGCAGGTACGCGGTGGGCAGCGCCAATGCTCCATTACAAGTACGTTTAATGTTTGTTATCATATACACATATATATTAAAGGGGTTGTCTCACTGCAAGGATTGCTTTTTATTTTAAAGATCTTGCAAAAACAAGTCACTTTGCAATATGTGTCCATTAACAGTGTCCTACCTATTCCTAGATATCCCCTCTTGTATGGGCTGCATCAGCTCCTCAGGTCGCTATAGTTACAGACCTGTTCAACCTCTCCTGATAGGCTGCCAGCACTGGTTGCTATAGCTACAGACCTGTTCAATCTCTCCTGATAGGTTGCCAGCACTGGTTGCTATAGCTACAGACCTGGCTTCTACTGCAGCCTAGTTGAGGCCAGTAAACACGCCCCTGAATTCAAAATGAAACCAAGAAAACACGACTGAGGTAAGATGAATCGATGGAGTGAGACAACCCCTTTAAGGGCCATATTCAGTAGCATGGTTGTGTTCCCCCGAAGAAGCCACTAGTGTGAAACGCGCGTAGAGAGACCTCCTTTCATATACCGATTGGGTAATATTATTGTACCACATTGATCATTTATGATTTAATTTATATTGATAAATTATTTATACTGTATATATGCACTTGCACGTTGAGAGTTTTGATTTTATATCTATATATGTATATTTATATGTGTGGCACTTTAGATACGCTAGTCAAATTTTTATTTTTTTGTGCTTATTTATATCATTAACATATGGATATAGATCCTAATCATGGTGTGTATATATATCTATATCTATCTATCTATACTGTGTATATATATATATATATATGTGATACCATCCCCATTATCGTGTTTTAATATATGTCTACTTTCTAATGCATAATTAATAAAGGATATGAATTATTATTTTGTTTTGTCTTGATTGTGATAATTGCAAGTTTTTGTTAAAGGGGTTGTCTCACTACATTTATTCATCTTACCTCAGTCCTGTTTTCTTGCTTTCACTTTTAATTCAATGTTTACTGGCTTCCACTAAGCTGCAGTAGAAGCCAGGTCTGTAGCTATAGCAACCAGTGCTGACAGCCTATCAGGAGAGATTGAACCGGTCTGTAGCTATAGCCATCAGCGCTGGCAGCCTATCAGGAGAGATGGAACAGATCTGTAGCTATAGCAACCAGTGCTGACAGCCTATCAGGAGAGATCGAGTAGGTCTGTAGCTATAGTGACCTGAGGAGCTGATGCAGCCCATAGAGGGGATATTTAGGAATAGGTAGGACACAGTTAATGGACACATATTGCAAAGTGACTTTTTTGTGCAAGATCTTTAACACAAGAAGCAATTCTTGTAGTAAGACAACCCCTTTAAGTTAATTAGAGATTGGTTACTATAAGGGTATGTTCACACAGCTTATTTTGGGGAGCATTTCACCGCTTTTTTCGCGGCATACTTCACTCTATTACGAGTGTAATGCACCCCATAATTAAGGTAATCTATAGTTCTCATAGAGAACTATGGATTACGCCTCCTCTCCCCGGGAGTACAATACGTTCGTATTCTACACGCGGGGAGATAAGTGACATGCATGTCTATCGGACCAGCAGGCTAGCCCGCCCCCCTCATCCCTGTTCGCGGAACGCGCCTGATATTAAGCTCTAGAGATAACTAAAGGCTAGGTTCACACGGTGTAATTTGCAGGGCGTAATTCGACCCGCAATTACGCCGTTGGACGGGGCGGGGGGAGCGTGGGGGAGCGGGGGCCGGCACTTCACCGGCCTCATAGACTATTCATTCAGCGGCGCGTATACGCCGCTGAGTAATTAACATGTCACTTATCAACCCCCTCGGCGTATTCGCCGAGCAGGGAGAGGAGACGTAATCCATAGTTCTCTATGCAGGGTACGTAATGACTGGGCGTATTACAGCCGTAATTTGCGCACTCCAGCGCGTAATACGGATGAAATATGTCCAGTTTTTTTTTTTTTTAACAAACTTTTATTGAACAAATAATCCATCAGATATATAGTAGTGCATGTAACAGCGTCATATTTTCTACATACATGTTCATAATAAGCCAATCTGATAATTACTCTAACACAAAAAATAACCTAGCCTAACTTAAGCCAAAAATCTATACATGACTGTGCTAGTGCCTTGTCACTTCTCTGCCACTATATGTCAGAGTCCTTAACTTGAATCTTATTTTGCAACCTTCCCAAAGTGCCCCTTAAAGCTGCACTAAGATACCATTTGGTATATTGAAAAAAAGAAATTAATTTATCTATTTCCTCTTGCGTGTAAAATTTGTCAATAAATAACTTCCACTTTTTAAAAAAGGCTTTCGTTTTTGTTTCCTTGTGTCGCTCCGTAAACACCTGATCAGCGATGAGGTACAATTTGGTTTGAGATAAAATCATCTCATTTAATGGCAAATCGATATGTCCAGTTTTAAGCCGTGTGAACATAGCCCTAAGGTTTCTCTTTGTTGTAATCTATCGCAAACCTTATATATCCACCAAGCCACCTCACCACACATAACTTTCTTCATGAGCGTCAAAAGTAGGAAGTGGTCATAATAATGTGACTTGACTGTATAGAATTGGAGCCCGATTAGAGCTCCGTACAGAACCGAAAAGGTCTTACAACCAGCACCGCAATGGGAAAACGCTTCTCAGAGTGGGGCAAGCTGACCAATGCATGGCCAGCTTCACTAATAATGGAGGAGGGGAATTTAGGTAATGCAATCCGAGCATGTTAATGGTACAAATACTAATACTGTGGGTATTCCCACGCAATGCCTGGGGCAGCCCCAGCTGGAAATACTCAGCCTTACTCACTCCCCTTCCCCTCGTAGCTGCCACCCCTCCGTTTTTGTTGTCTGCCCCTCCGCCTCCATGTTGCCTGTATCTCCTCTATTGTTACACACTATTCCTCTTCTACCATTACATCCTCGTTTTCAGCACTCCGCCTCCCCTGCCACTAGCAGATCTCATTCTCGCTCCAGACCTCCCTCACTCCCCTCATTTTGTCGTACGACACCCCTTCACTACTAGACACCCCTCCCCTTCCAGAATAATATGGCCCGCTCTCTGATGTGACAAAGATCTCTTTGCATAGTGCTATTCATAGAACATTTCCCTATCCAACATCTTGCGCTGTGTTCTATCCGTGTGTTATACCGCAACTGTGCCTGCAATACATTAGGTCACACGTATCATGTGTCAGAGGTGCAAATTGTCACTGTTGCTAGGCTACGGGGTGTCTATAAGACTGCTCTGTTGTGTGTGGGCAAATAAACTTCCAGAAGATTGTTGATGTGCGGGGGTACGTGGTGTGCGAAGAACATGTTGCACATCACAGTATATCTTGTCTATGAAGTACTATGTGCATCTTTTTACTAGGGGTACAATCAGAGGCGTAAGCTGAAGCTGCTGGTGCAAAGAATAAAATAGTGCCCCCAGTTACCATGTGTCCTTACAATATTGGTGCCTTCTTATGTGGCAGAAGGCTTTGGGCCCCCTCAGACTGCCAGGCTGTCATGGGGGCTGGCGCAGGTGCCGTCGCCATCTGCAGCCGCCCCCCTACCCGCAGGGGGTCCGGCGCGGGTGCCGCGGCCGCCCGCGACCATTCCCTTCCTGCCCATGCTCCGGCGCCAGTCTACTTACACATCTCCCTGCTCCTGCCTGTGCCGGCCGCCACGCGTGTACCCGCTGCTTGTCAATTGCCGGCCGCTGGTCCTATATAATGTACACACCCCCTGCACTCTCTGCCAGATTGTTGGTGTGCGTTAGTGAGTCTTGAGAGAGTTTGGAGTCCTGTTTGATTACCCGTGTACCAGTCCGTTCCGCTACGTTTCCTGACCTTGCCTGTTTGCTGCCTGCCCTGACCGTCTGCCTGTCTCTGACCACGAACCTCTGCCGCCCGTCCTGACCTCCTGCTGTCCCCGACTATGTCTCATGGATCACGATTCTGTACCACACATTACCCCGGCCGCCATCGCAAGCAGTCACGTCAGGAGGTAACGACCTGGTAGCTATCCGCCGCAGCAAGTCCATCCCGCTTTGTGCGGCGGGCTCTGGTGAATAGCGGGGGCTACTTAGACTCCGCTCCCTGGCGTGGCTTAACTATCATCACTTGCGGTGGTCCAGCGAATCCACAAACCCGTTACACGGGCCCATTAGCGGCTGCTGCCGCTTCACTCCCTATAGCAGTACAATGGCTCTAATGCTGGTTATACACAGATAATCCACAACGGGGGGTGGTAACTGCTGTCGCTTTAGTTCCGAATTACCTTCTATTTGAGTCCTGTCTGTACACTATAAGGCTATGTTCAGTACGCCCCGCAATTAGGCCGGGTGTTTGGGAGGCACACTGATTGGCGCGTACTCCCGCGACGCGGTTGCCCCGCTGGCCCATAGACTGTCATTACTTGCGGCGCGTCACTTATCTCCCCACGAGTACAATACGATCGTATTGTACGCCTGGTGAGAGGAGGCGTAATCCATAGTTCTCTATAAGAATTATGGATAACCGTAATTTCGGCGCGCATCTCACTCATATTAGAGTGCAAATACGACGCGAAATGCGCGCCGAAATTAGCCCGTGTGTACATAACCTAATACAGGGATGCCCAGTATTTTCTGCTCCAAGGGCCACATGTCATATTGTACCTCTTCCAAGGTCCTCAGTAAATCTTACAAAGTATTCAATGTCTGAGACCTTTATGACACTTCAATTGTAAATACCTCAAATGGCTGAGAGGTCTTGGTTCCACTTTAGGCACTGCCAGAGATCAGAATAGCCGTGTGGCCTACTCCAGAGGCGCCTACTTACAATGTAGTTTTGCGGGTTACAGAAGTGGCTGTTTCATGTATAGTACGCGCTGCAATGCGCCGGGTGTTTTGAAATTCCAAAGCACAGGGGGGGCCGTCCGGGCGCTGGCCCCATAGACATGCATTGTCAGCGGCGCGTATTCGCCGCTGAGGGTATGTTCACACTATGTACTGCGGCGCGTGCTGTACTGTAGATCTTGTTTCGGGAGCTCGCGCTAATTAGTGCGTACTCCCGCCGCACGGGGGGTGGCAACGCGCCAGCCTAATAGACATGCATTACTCGCGGCACATATTCACCACAAATAATTGACTTGTCACTTATCTCACCCCGCGTACAATATGATCGTATTGTACTAGCACGGAGAGTTATGGATTACCGTAATTATGGGGTGCATTTCCCCGCGTATTAAGCGCCGTATGGCGCCCCACAATAAGCCGTGTGAACATACCCTAACAATTGACATGTCACTTCTCTCCCCCGCGCGTACAATACGATCGTAATGTAAGCGGGGAGACGACGCGTAATCCATAACTCTCTATGAGAGCTATGAATTACCGTAATTGCGGCGTGCATTTAGCCGCATATAATGCGCATACAGTGTTCCAACATAACAGTGACAGCCGAACAGTTCCCACTATAACAGTCCTATAAAGAGCCCACCATAAATGTGAGCCATACAGTGCCCAGCATAACTGCTCATCATAATAGTGGCAGCCATACAGGGCCCCTTCATAACAATGCTAGCTATATAGAATCCACCATAACAGTGCCCGCCATAACAGTGCCAGCCACACAGTGCCCACCATAACTGTGTCAGCCATATGGTACCCAGCATAACAGTGCCAGCCATAAAATGGCCTTCATAACTGTGCCCACCATGTCCCAATGTGTATGATTGGCACTGGTATGATTGGCACAGTTATGGTGAGCACTGTATGGCTGGCACTGTTATGGTGGCATGTTGGTACTTGTATGGCTGGCACTGTTATGGTGAGCACTATTATGATGGGTACTGTATGGCTGGCACTGTTATGGTGAGCACTATTATGGTGATCACTGTATGGCTGGCACTGTTATGGTGAGCACTATTATGGTGGGTACTGTATGGCTGGCACTGTTATGGTGGGCACTGTATGGCTGGCGCTGTTATGGTGAGCACTATTATGGTGGGTACTGTATGGCTGGCACTGTTATGGGGAGCACTGTATGGCTGGCACTGTTATGGTGAGCACTGTATGGCTGGCACTGTTATGGTGAGCACTATTATGGTGGGTACTGTAAGGCTGCCACAATTATGGTGGGCACTGTATGGCTGGCGCTGTTATGGTGGGTACTGTATGGCTGGCACTGTTATGGTGAGCACTATTATGGTGGGTACTGTATGGCTGGCACTTATGGTGGGGACTGTATGGCTGGCACTGTTATGGTGAGCACTATTATGGTGGGTATTGAATGGCTGGCACTTGTTATTGGGAGCACTGAAAGGCTGGCACTGTTAGGGTAGCACTTTATGGTGGGTTACGTTGGGCTGGGAAAAAACCTGTTTCCCTGTGGAATTTATGGCTGGATTGAAATTGGTGGGCTTGCTGAGAAGGACAGTTAGGCGCGCAGTATAATGATATCACGCCAAGGCTTGATGATGTCTCTGCATAGCGTCGCCTCATGCAGTATAGAGGTTGAAAGATGCAGCTGCACAGCGGGGGAACAGGCACTGGTAAGGTGTTTGTTTTTAACTTACAATAAAGAATAAGACTATGATTAAAGTTCCAAAATGTTAACAAAGTGAGACGCCTTAGGCAGAGTTCACATGGCACATTTGTTATGCACATTTTGGTGCATTTGACTTTTTTTGTGCCAAATACATATCACAAACATGCTTGGGAAGATTCTCATAGTGTAAAAAGTATGCTGAAAAATCTGCCTGTAATTTACACTTATTTTTCATGCTTGTGCACATTCTTTTCTTTTGTGCTTTTTTTAGCAAGTCACCGAGAGTTTGATTGGCGCTGCAGAATTTGAATGGCGTGACAAGAGCATGCTCGATCGCTAATACTGGAGACACTGGACCCCCCGTTCTCGGGATCGATGGGGACACTTACCACCTATCCTGTGGATTCAGGGAAAACACCTTAGATAGTAATAGAACTTCATACCAGATACTGTACATAGACAAACCAAAGCTGTGATCCTATCTTGTCAGCAGAATAACATTAATTATGAATAGATGATAGTTCGTTTTCACCTATAAGTCCCACCCAGAGGCGAAATTTCAAGTTCTTGGGCCCTGGTGCAAAAAGTGAAATGGGGACCCCCGGTTACCATGTGCCATTTGCAATACTGGTGTTTTCTTATTGTATGTGGCAGAAGGGCTTTTGGGACCCCTCAGGCTGCAGGGCCTGTTAGATGACTGCTATCTCTGCACCCCCTATAGCTATGCCCCTGACACCACCTTACACTATTACTCATCCATCCATGGGAACAATTTCTTTTGTGTAGACCATTGTAATGCACCTGATCCCATACTGTGCTATTGAGAGGAAACTTAAGTGCATTTTATTTCTCACTTCCTCTGTCTCTCTCCGTGATTGTTTTATTTGTGTGCAAACAGTAAAACCGTCATCTCTACCCGTAATGGGAAAATAGGTAACAATATTCTGAAATCCTGAATAGACCTTGATTATTGTCTACATTACTTTTAGTTTAAACAATTCAGCCTCCAGCTATCCCTCTAGATACCCTCCCTCCCCCATGGCTAAATACCTATGTGTTCTCATTAGGGGGGAGTGGGATAAACTGCTGCCAGACACATTTGGTGGCAGCTTTTCTCCCATAAGAACAAAGGATGAAGTATACAGAAGTCAATAAAATCACGGAAAAAATATCCCCAATAAAATTTATACTTTATTTCAAACATTAAAAATAGCCCCTTTACGATAACTACAAACTTATACACTCAAAATACACCGAAAAGATAGCTACCTGTCTTGGGACAAGACACACAAGAGGGAACAATGAATGTTTATTCGTGGTACTGTTGTTGTTACGCATACGACAGTGAAGCCTATAATCCTCACCCTACAAAATCCCTATACATGTTCCCCATAAAATTGTGGGATCATTGCCCTGACAAGGACAGCCCCACTCAAGATGACTGTCTCATAAGGCCCTTGGTATCACCCTTAGGGTATGTTTACACGGCGTCTTTGTGTGCATCTTTCGGTGCACATTTCACCGCGTATTTGGCATTATACGTGGCGAAATGCGCGCCACAATTATGGTAATTCATGGCTCTCATAGAGAGCTGTGGTTTACGCTTCGTTCCCCCATGCGTACAGTACGATCATATTGGACATGTGGGGTGAGACTTGACATGTGAATTGTTAGCAGCAATTAAGTGCCGCTGACAATGCATGTCTATGGAGCCGGCACCTGGCCGCCACCCCCCGTGCTTTGGAATCACGTGTTCCTCAGTGCGTGGTTCCAAAACACATGGGGTATTGCGGCGCGTACTAAGCCGTGTGAACATACCCTTACTGAATAAAGTTAATAGGTCACCAGGCAAATAACCAGACAGGAAGAGAAAGGACAATTACCCCCAAAAAACAAAAAAAGAAGGAAGGCCTAAAGGCAGCACCTTCATGCGTGTTTCCCCCACATATTAGTTGGGTTCATCAGGGGAACAATGGCTCCTAATGGCTCAAAAAACACACTAATAATGAGATATCCCATGATAAGGGGCGCCCATTATGTCAACACACGGCAAGAATAATGCTTCCCGTAAAATGAAAGTTTTCTATAGAGAATGCCAGTAAAAGTTTGGAAAGTATAATGCCTATACGTGTCATTTTCATCAGTTCAAATTTCCCAAAAAAAATTTTTACCCACAAAATTTTGTAAAATTGGAAGGACTTTCAAAAGGGGTTTGGGCTAAGACTGGCCATCAAAGTTGGAGAGGTGCGGGTCTCCCCTTCCCGGGGTCCGCCAAACCCAAACTTAAGGGAATGGGGGGACCCGAAGGGTAGGTCGAATGGAGATTGTTGCGCTTGCACACCACTCCCCCCTTTCCGTTCAGCCCAAAAACGGTGCTACCTGTTTCTTACCAAAACCCATCAAACAGTATGAATGAGTTTGCGCAGCCGTGCCTAATTTAACTTAACGGTCAGAAGCCCAAATTTCCCAAAATTTGGTTTCGGAATCTGGGGCCCCAAAAAAAGCGACTTTGATGGCATATCCTAGTCTATTTTTGGGGAAACACCCTTTTTAAACCCGCGGGGGGTTTCTTTGTGTAGTTTCTGGAGTACTATGAAGGGTCCCTAAACAAATTTTTAAAATTAAAGGGGGTTTATGTTTAAAGGGAACCCAAGATAGGAGTTTGGGAAAAAGGGGGAGGCCAGTTGCTTTGGCTTATGCGGGGGGGGCCCGAAATACTTTTAGCCGCCAATTAAAGCCCGTCGTTTACATGAGATTGCTGTTTGGGGGGGCCCCCATCAGGGGGAGTACTGGTTTTAGAATTCGGGAAAGGACATTGGCTTTTTATTTATTTTTTTAAAGGGGCCCTGATAGAAACTGGCAATGTGTTGTGTGTTTTTGTTTTGTTTTTGGGCCTAAATAAACCCATGGTAGCCCCGGTGCCTGAAAAAGGAAATTTTATTTCCCAAACGTTGCAGGGTTTGTGCAACAAAGGGGCGTTCCCTTTCTTTACTTTTGGGCAGTCCCAAAAAGAGATTGCATACCTCCCGAAAAGTGAATTGTTTTGGATGAATACGTTCTAAAACTAAGTACTGCATATAATTGTATAAATAAACGATGATTTGGAATTTTTAGGCATTCAGCCAAAATTGTTTTGGAAACGTTTTTTGCTCAATTTTGGTCGCCGAATGAAATTTTCATAAAAATGAAAAGTGGATTGTATGGATTGAATTGTTTTAAAAGCTAAAAAAAACTGAAATTAAAATTTTTATTTTTCGAGGGTTTGGAATGTATAGGCATTTAAACCAAGTTGGGTATTCCATTGTTATAAAGTTTAAAGTTTTTAAAATGCCTTGGAATGGTTCTTTGTTGGAAAATTTTTTATTGCATTTTTAAAAGGAGAAAAAAGAAAAAATCCCATTTGGTGACTGAATTTTTTTTTCTGTTCTTTTTAAAGGGAAAAACACATCGGATGTTTGTGTGTTTGGCCTGGTGGGGGCCAAAACTTTATTTAGGGGACAACAAATTTTTGTGAAAAACCCCCACATCGGCACAGGGTCAAGCCTTTTTTGGTCCCTATGTGCCCCCCTTTTAGAATCCCGGTTTTGGACAAAAAAGGGCCCCTCCCGGGGACCTTTTTTTTACAGAAGTCAAATGTGGGGAAAAACAGTCTATAATCCCTTTTTCCGACAGGGCTTTTCCGGCACCCCAATGGCCCCTTTTTAGCTATTTTTAAAAAATTGGGGGTTGAAAAAGAGCAGTGAGGGTTTTGTTATTTACGGCCGTTTTTGGGCGCGGTTCCCGGGTTCGTTGGAAACCCACCTCTGTTTTTTGGGTTTGGTCGCTGATGGGGGTTCACAAGGCTTATTTCGGGCACGGGAAATTTCCCGTCGTTTTTGGCGCCGTTTCTGCGCCTTTCAAAATGGTGGAATCTGTCCCCGCCCTTTTTGGGAATTTTCCCCGTTTCATTAGAAACTATGGATTTCCCGGCTTCTTCCCGCTCCGGGGAATCCGCCGGGCGGGGATTTTTTGTGACTTGTTAAATTTTAACCGGTGGGATAGCGGCGTGGATAATTTGGGTCTATGGGGGGGCGAGCAGCGCCCCCCCCGCCCCTTTTGAAGGTAAAGGGGGGGGAAATTGTCCCGCAATTTTCGGGTTGAAAGAAACCCTGTGAACCGGGTTTAAAACCTTATCTCATTTTTTTCCCAAAGTTTTTAAAATTTTTATTGGGGATTTTTTTCAGGGGGATTTTCTTTCAAGGGGCTGAAAAATAACTGCGGGCAATTTTTAAAAAGCCCTAAAGGGAATAACGGAGAGTCTAAAATCAGGTCCCAATCCAATCCAGAGATTTGGGGGCGAAAAGGGCTTGGCGTGGATCTGTTGCCTTTAAAAACTTCTTGCAGAATTTTTGTTCAATGACCCCAATGGGGTTTTTCATTTTCTGCAAAGATTTGATTTTAACGTTATGATTTAGCCCTTTTACATTTATTTTGCAATCCAAGGAGGGTTTCGATTTCTGGGCCAAAGGGTTGTTTAAATTTGCAAATTTAGTTTTTGGTCTGATTTAGGAGGGGATTAGCCCCCTTTCAAAGGGTTTTGGGAATCCACGTCGGCCTGTCCCCAAAAATGGAAACGGCAAAAACCTTTTTCAAAGAATGTAATTTTCGCAGGGGGGAACTTAAAGGGGTTTTTGGGCCCCATGAATATTTACGGGGGTTTCCCCCAAAATTTGGGTTTTTTCCTTTTTAAAAATATATGTGATTTTTAAAAAAAATTGCAGCCTGAAGGGGAAACTACAGGGGTGGGTTACCTGCCCCTTTTTTACTTAAAAGTTCTAAATTTGTTTTCGGGCCTGACAAGGCTGCTGGCCCCGGGGTTGCGCAGAGAAAGCTTTTTATCGGTTTAGGGGGAGTGAAGAAGCTTTCCCGGCAAGGGTTTGAAATATGTTGTCTTTTTTATGCAGTAAACCCCTAGTTGAGTTGTTTTTCTGGTTGATCCCTGTTTATCTGATGAAGGGAAAATGAAAAAGCTTTCAAGTGTGTGGAGAAAAGGTTTGTTTTTTTGTATACAGACAAAACCACTTTGTTGTTATTTGATTTTGAGTGCATTTCCCCACGACCCTTATTTCAGGGCTCTGTGCTCTGGGGGTGTTTCTTTCTCTCTTTTGCCCCAGCGTGGCTTGTTTCATTAGCTTCTTAGCAGATAAAGGCCCCGGGTTTGGGAAAACTTTTAAAGGGATTTTTTCCCCATCTCATATCATTCCTCTGCATCCAAAACTTTAGCCCCTTTTGTGCTCAGAAGGGGGGGGGTGTTTTGGTTTTTTTTGGGGTTGAATTTCATGTGGGCCCGCATAGTCAAAGAAAGGTCTGTGTATTTTTAGATTGTGGTTGCTCATTGTTTTTTCAAAGGTAACGTTTTTTTTCCTCACAGAAAAAGTGTCCTTGGTTCCAAAACCCTGCAGGGGCAACCTGTGGATTTTTTTTTTTTCTTTATTTAATGCACCAAAACCCCATTGAGGTTTTTTTTTTTTTTTGTATTTATTTTTCACTATTTGGGCTAATTACTAAGGGGGTACAGAGGAGGGAAATAGAATGACAGCCCCTGGGGTTTGATCAATCGTAGTGCCTGGGGGAGAGGTGATGTCGGGGCATGTGGCCGGGCCAGGACTGGGGGGAGCTTCATCCCTGGTCGTATCCCCTGGAGGGGGCTGTAAAAATTTAATCACTTTAAAAGGGGCAGCTAAAACCCAAAAAAGGTTTCGAATTTTTTTAATTTAAAAATGAAAGGTGAAAAATGTTTTTTATTTAATTTGCAAACTTCCCCCCGTCAATTTTACTTTTTCGGAAAAAAAACCCCCTTTTAAAAAAAAGGTCTTGGGCGCCAATGCAAAATCTATAAAAGGGCCTCCGCCTTCCACGTGCCACTGATAATACTGGTATAGTTGTATGTGACTGAGGGTCCATTAGGCTCCCTCAGGCTCTTGGGCCTGGTAGCGACTGCTACCTCTGCACCCCCTACAGCTACGCCCCTGGGTGTGTGAGTTACAGTGCAGATTGGGCTATCATGCGGATTTGGAATCCACGTTAAAATCCATCCTGTGAACATAAACCAATAGCAGCCTATGTGTCAGTGCTATGGATCCACCGCCGCCTGCGCTCAGTGCACATTTATATGAATGAGAACAGCAATCATTGTGTGTGAATGTTTCTACTACATTTGCAGGGTCACTGAGCACAATGAGTCTCTGTAGGTTTGCTCTTTACTACTGCTTTTCTTGCTGCTTCTTTATATCTCCAGCGCTGTTTTCCCTCTTCTGTGTTTGGTTTCTTTTATTTGTAGTCTTCGCTCTTGTGAATGAACGCTGGCCCCGGTGTAAGCGCCATACTCCATCCCTTGTCATTAAAGGAGTTGTCTCCCTTCAGAGTTTCAGAGAATGCATGAATGAAATACTCTGTCACTTCCTGGTTCAGACTGACTCATTTGCATACAGCTCCATGCTTGTACAGCTCCTTGCTGTGCTTTCAGATGCTAATTAGATCAGATTAGCTTCTCAAACTACTAACAGGACTTCTTATCTGATCCCCAAAACAAAAGCCCTAATTACAGTTCTGTTTATTTTACATAAATCATGCTTTTTACTGCTAAGCAGCACAGGACACTGCCAAGACCTGTGTGATGACATCACTCACTGTTATCTCATTGAACAAACAGCAGGGGGAGAATTGTTTACAGGTCAGTTACTGAGGGAACTGAAATAGCCAGGGAAATCATAAATTCACTTGTATCTCCTTAGGGAAAACAGAGGAACAAAGCAATATATTTGGAAAATGTCTTTATTTTGTGTTCCCTACAATTTGAAAGCTATTCTTTGTAGCGAGACAACCCCTTTAATTCATCAGGAGCTCAGACCTGGAGTAGATGGAGTGAAGTGCACTTTATTGCAATGCTCTCAGAATAATGGAGCCAGGCCATAAGCAGTAATGGTACTTGGCTATTAGCAGTCTTTCTACGTCAGCTGGCTTTACTTCTATATTCAAAATTCTCTTCAGAGTATCACGCACTAGTGTTTATATACAGATTGTAGTAGAATTTCTAAATTTGTATAGTCAGACACTTAAAAAGGGATATTCCCATCTCGAACATTTAAAGGGATATTCCCATCTCGGACATTTAAAGGGGTATTCTCATCTCGGACATTTATAGGGATATTCTAATCTTGGACACTTAAAGGGGTATTCTCATCTCGGACATTTATAGGGATATTCCCATCTCGTACATTTAAAGGGATATTCTTATCTCGGACATTTAAAGGGGTATTCTCATCTCGGACATTTAATGGGGTATTCCCAGCTCGAACACTGAAATGGGTATTTTCTTCTCAGACATTTAAAGGGATATTCTCATCTTGGACACTTAAAGGGGTATTCTCATCTCGGACATTTAAAGGGGTATTCTCATCTCGGACACTTAAAGGGGTATTCTCATCTCGGACATTTAAAGGGGTATTCTCATCTTGGACATTTAAAGAGGTATTCTCATCTCGGACATTTATTGGGGTATTCTCATCTCTGACACTTAAAGGGTTATTCACATCTTGGACATTTAAAGGGTTATTCTCATCTTGGACATTTAAAGAGGTATTCTCATCTCGGACATTTAAAGGGATTGTCCAGTTCATAGCAAACTTAAATAATCATCTCCTGCAACCTCCATTTCAGCACTGGGTTTACCCGGTCTTCTGTTTACCGTCATTCTCTTCCAAGCGGGACGTCACCGCTACAGGTGCTGATTGACTGCACCAGTCACCTGCCTCTGCTTACATCATTTTTATGAGCTGTTCACTTCTGAACAGTGATGTAGGGGAATGTTACGTGATCGCTGTGGCCATTCATCAACTGCAATGGTGACATCCCGTTGGGAGGAAAAAAGAAGACTAGGGAGACCAGAGGAACAGAGGAAGGTGAGTATAGATTTTCTTCTATTTTTTGGGCACCATTAGCTGATTATTTAAAGGAGTATTCCCATCACATTGATTAGCTTTAGACATGTAGACGAAGGTAAATAAAGATTATTACCAAATACATTGCTGTTCTGATTTTGCTTTAATTCAGAGTAAGAGTGGTTCTTATCCCCTGCTTGCTTACAGAATTTTCTCAATGTTACTAACCACCTTTCTCTGCTCTGGCAGACCTGGTCATAGTGATGTCACTCCCTGCTGTATCTTTTCAGCAGCAGAGGAGCTTGTATATCTTTCTCACTGACAAACTGTAAAAGGGTGTATAAGGCATGCACTTTTGACTATACGTTTCTACCATTGTACTCAATGACTACGTCAAGCTTTGAGTTTGGATACCTTTTTGTACCAACCAAACATAAATGTTTAACGTATCGTCAAAACACCGTGTGAACCCAGCCTGACTGAAGAGAAGCAAAATGAAAACAGCAATGTATTTGGTAATAGTCCCTGTTTACCTTTACATGTTTTAGGCTAATCAATTAACTGGGAATACCCCTTTAACGCTCTGTAGCCTTGTGTCCTGCTGTTTAGACCCCTTCATCACCAATGTCCCTCTAACAGGCTCAGCTAGGAATAACAGACTTACTACTGCTGTAGACCCATCCACAGCCTGAATAGCAAGTGGGAACCTGAAGCTGGCTGTGAAGAACAGGCTCTGTGAAACAGCATGGCAAGACAACTCTTTTAAAGGGGTTGTCTCACTACAAGGATTGCATTTTATGTTAAAGATCTTGCATAAACAAGTCACTTTGCAATATATGTCCATTAACAATGTCCTACCTATTGTGAGATATCCCCTCTTGTATGGGCTGCATCAGCTCCTCAGGTCACTATAGCTACAGACCTGTTTGTTCTCTCCTGATAGACTGTCAGCACTGGTTGCTATAGCTACAGACCTGGCTTCTACTGCAGCCTAGTGGAAGCCAGTAAACACGCCCCTGAATTCAAAGTGAAACCAAGAAAACAGGACTGAGGTAAGATGAACCAATGTAGTGAGACAACCCCTTTAAGTTTGGTATTAATTGGACAGCTGTCCCAACAGTAATGCGCCCAGTTTTGCCGTCCTCCAGTCATAAATTGTGAAAATCGGTTTTTAAGGTGCAACGCCCCCAGAAGCCCCCACATCTTTTTGGGAATAAAAGTGCCCCGGGGGGCCCCTAAATGCTCCCACTTTGGGTGCTCCGCTCATACATCAAGGAACAGGGCTGCGTCAGTTTTGGGCGAAAGTGTAATGGTGGAATCTCAAAGGGGGTTCATTTTTAGTGGGGTCTCCCAAATTATCCTAGGGTTAAAAGGGGCTGCAGGAAAGAGATAAAAACCCAAACTCCCCCTTTTGGGGTGAAACACTTTCTGTCTTTATTATCAAAATGGCGGTTTATACTCCCTTTTTGGTTAGTGGTAAGAAAACTCCATAACTAGCTGTTTGTTTGATTAGTTTTCTCCTTATTGGGAATTCTCCCTTTTGAAAGGGAAATTTAGAACCTTTGGGATAGTCCCAGAAGGGGGTCCATCTTGGAATATACAGCAATTATTCTTTAAAAATAAAATGTAGCCTGTGGCAATTTTGAAACCATTAGAGAAAAGGTTTACAGGCCTTTTTCTGCCGTGTGCAACGGCGTATGTGGCGTTATACTAACTAATACATTACAATGGAGACACAAAGGACCACATATAAAACACTTTTGTTCCCACCCACAACAAAAGGATACCAGAATACTGGCGCAGCCCCGTACATACCTGTCGCCCAAGGTGTGTGGATGTTTATATATCACCAGGTACCATTGAATATGCTTGACTTTAACCCAAAAAAGCTTTTTTTTTTTTGGAAACTCTTATTTTGGAGATCTTAAGCAACATACTGTTTTAAGTAAAATACAATAAAGAAGATATGTATTTCTATTTCCAGATACTCTTTCTATTTCCAGATACATGAGGTGTTCTACTGACAGACCTTCTATTTTCTGGATATATTTTGTGTTATGTTGAACAAGGATATCTGCAAGTTTTGTGTTTATTTCCAGTTACTCTTTGGTTTTAAAAAAATAACATTTTTTAACTGATGGGTTCCATTACTAAGGGTCTAATGGAGCATGTTATACTGGGGCTTTCATCTATGCTTTGTCATTCGATATACTATGTACCATCTTTATGTGTGTTTTTCATATGTTTTATATGTTTTTGACAAGCTATATAAAGAAGTTAAAAAAAAAAAATAAAAAAAGGCTCATTTTCCCAAATAGGTGCAGGTCTAACCTCTGAAACCTACACCTACCAGACAGATGACATAGCCTATGGATATGTCATCAATGTCCATAGTGAAGTAACACCTTTATGGAGCTTTAGGGGAATAACTTACTGGTCTGGTAACGCAACCCTCCCATTGCGGCCTAACTTTTGCTTAGATGTCCCGTCCAACATGACTTCCAGTGACTTCACCATAGGTCTCTTGTTATTAAAACGGAAAGTGACACTGGATGTGATGCCTGTCTTTATTTCTGGTTACTATAAAATTAGGCCTTTGATGAAGTGACCATTAGTGACGTTGGACCAGAAGTTAGGCTGCAATGGGAGCACTGTGATATAGGATTAGTGAGTTAACCGTCTAAAATCCCTTAAAAGGATTGTCCACTTCAATTAAATTAGTTTTAATAATGGTGAGGAAAAATAGGCAAAAAAAGTGATACTTACTGTAACGGAGGAGTGGATCCGCTGGGCCAACGCAAGCGATGAAGAGCTAAAGCCACTCCAGGGAACTGAGTCTAAAGTATGCCCCTCGGTTTTTTCACCAGAGCCCCGCCGCAAAGCGAATGGACTTGCTGCGTCGTGAGGCTTCACCAGGTCGTTACCCCGTGACGTGACTTTTGCTTGCGATGGCGTCCGGGGTACAGTCGTGGTACAGAGACGTAATCCGGGAGGCGTAGTCGGGGACAGCAGAAGTCAGGCAGGCAGCAGAGTGTTATCGTGGTCAAGAGGACGGCAGATACGGGACAGGCGGCAGGGCGGCAAAACAGGCAAGGTCATTAACTAAGCACATCGGACTGGTACACGGGGAAAAAAAAAAAAAAAAAAAAATTTTTCCCAAGGCGAACTCTATACACTCTAAACGCTCAAAACACACCAACATACTGGCAGCGAGTGCTAGGGGTGTCTACCATATATAGGACCAGCGGCCTTCAATTACCATTAAAGGCGCGCTGGCCCTTTAAATCCGACCATCCGTCAAAGACGCGCAGGGGCCCGTTAATGCGTGGATTAATGCACGTGGTGCTGCTGTTTGAGTTGGAGAACAGGAGCGGGTACTTGTAAGTACGGGGTCTCCGGGGGCAGAGTAGAAGGACCACGCTGCGGACATCCACAGCGAGCTGTGTCCGGAACCCCGAACGCACTAGGGGGAGCGGCCGGGCGAGCTGCGGCGCCGCGTCGCCGTGACACTTGCCTCCCGGTTCCCCGCCACTGCAGCTTCAGAGTTCTTCTGGGATCTGCCCCTCATCACTTTCGGGTTCTTGTCCTGACACACTGGAGAGCCTTGGGCCCTTTTAACTCACTATGGAGCATGAGCCTCTACTGTGTGTTGGGGCAAGAACCTGAAAGTAAAGAGGAGCGGATCCCAGGGAGCTCCAGAGTGACATGGAGGAAAGTATAATTTTTTTCTATTTCTCCACCTTGACCGCTTTTCAATAAAATATGTGGGCAACCCCTTTAAACCACACTACATTAGGGTTGGGATCATATTAAATTTTTCGACAATTTTCATTATATATTTGACATTTAAGGGTATGTTCACACGGCTTATTTTGCCATATTTGCGGTGCGCATTTCGCCATGTATTGCGCTTTATACACGTTGAAATACGTGCCGCAATTACGGTAATTCAAAGCTTCAATTGTGCGTCATCTCCCCGGGGGTACACTACATCTTATGTATGCTGGGGAGGAATGAGATTCAATTTTCACAGTGTTGTGGATGGGAAAAAAGGTTATACTTATATTTATTTTAAATTGTGACCCTTTGGGTTTTCCCTTTTTAAATGTATTAGTTAGTATAACACCATGTATGCCTTTATATTATGGCACGTAAAAGCTGCCAGTATAACTATCCACCATACATGCCAACTTTTGAAAGTGGAAAAGTAAGAGATTTGAAGTGACAGCGCGCATGACCACGCCCATCTTGTTGGCGAGCCTGACCTCTTTGAAAAAGCCACATCCACTACACCTAACTGCATAACGGCTCTGGAAGAAAACCAGTTGTTGCCCCCACTAGCCAGGTAGTAGCCCCCTTTATCCAGGTAGTGCCCATTATAGCCAGGTAGTAGCCCCTATAGTCAGGTAGATGCCCCTTGTAGCCAGGCAGTGCCCCCTTGCAGCCAGGCAGTGCCCCCATTAGTCAGGTATTGCCCACTTGTAGCCAGGTATTGCCTCCATTAGCCAGGTATTGCCCCTTGTAACCAGGTAGATGCCCCCATTATTCAGACAGTGCCCCTTTTTTCCAGGTATTTCCCCTTGCAGTCAGGTAGATGCCCCCATTAGCCAGACAGTGCCCTCTTGTAGCCAGACAGTGCCCCCTTGTAGCCAGGTATTGCCCTTTGTAGTCAGGTAGATGCCCCCATTAGCCAGACACTGCCCCCGTTAGCCAGATATTGACCCTTGTAGCCAGGTATTGCCCCTTGTAGTCAGGTAGATGCCCACATTAGCCAGATAGTGCCCCCCCTAGCTAATAAAAATAAAATAATAAAAGCTACTTACCTCACCAGGCTCCCTGCAGCGCGGCCAGGTCCGGAGGCTACCGACTGAGTACTCTCAGCGTCGCAGGGGATGTGAGTGCAGCCACGCATCACACCCCCTGTGACACTGAGGCGCTGTGCATACAGGGGGGAGAATGAGAGGAGGGGAATGATCCCTCCTGCCTCCTCCCTGCACAGTGAGACTAGCCGGGCGGGTGAAGCGGCTGCGGCGGCCGCTTCACCCTCCCATAGGAACGGCCCGGTGGCGCCAGAGTAGCGTCCTGATGCTACTCCGGCGCCGCGGTCATTTAAAGAACTGTTGGAGGCGGGAGGTTCGCCAACTCTGCCGGGGTGGAGGGGGGTGACCCCAATAGCGGGAACCCCCCACCAAAAGCGGAAAAGTTGGCATGTATGCTATATACCCTCTAATGTGTTAACAAAATGGCTGCCACATAATGTATTATAGAGATGACTACCATATAATCCAAGATGGCGCCTCCTCTGAGGTTACGCCCCATGTTCGGACATTCCTGAGATATGGGGAGTATGCCTCAGTCAAGGATGTAACCAATAATGACTAACAGCTAGGTACATGTGATGCTTTCTTATCTTGCTAACCTTCAAAAGTATAAAAACCTGCCATTTTGAGAATAAAGACAGAAAGTGTATTCACAGCAACGAGGCATGTTGTGATTTTCTTTCTCGGTGCACCTTTATAATCCTAGGCTAATTTGGAGACCCCACAAGGATGTAGAGTCCCTTTGAGGTTCCATCCATATTAATGGCGCTTATGCGCCACTGACAATGCATTTCAATGTGGCCGCCCCAATAAGACGTGTGAACATACCCTACTGGAATCTGGATACCAACACTACAAAAACACAAATGCATTAAAATTCACTTCCTAACTGACCAGAATATGTGTGTCGATATCGAATCATTGATGTAGTTGGTGATTTGCATTCTCACAAGAAGCGACATGCATGAACTGGGGTCTTTTGGACGCAGCCCTGTTCTCTAGCTTTATAATCTGACGCACTCCAAAATTAGGCGCATTATCGGGCACCGTGGCACTTTGTAATGCGCCTAAGATGTGGGGGCGTTATGGGGGTGTCGCGCTACAACCGTATGATTCTACACATTTATGATGGGAGGACAGCAAAAGTGGGCGCAAAACATTTAAAACAGGCAGACCAAGTTAATAGTGGCCTACCTGAGCCGTCTTTTGGAGCTAGAAAGTGCTAAATCTATGACCTGTAGTAGAACAGGTTCATAAATTCAGGCGCCTTCTACACTACTAATGCATGCAATAAATTTGATGTCTGGGCACCAAAAGTCATACATATCGCCCAAGGTCTCTATTACAATACCAAACCTAAAAACAGACTTTGTAGTGCAGCCTCACCCTTCAGGCCTGTAAATTCAATCCATCAATTAACACAGAGGTAAGACTAGTTTCACCCAAGGGTGTTAGGTTATGTTCACACGGCATGTTCAATACGTTTTAAGATGCGTGTTTGGATCCGTGTTTCGGACCCTAAGTGGACCCATCAAACGACATGGAAACCTGCAAAAAAGTATTAATGCTATCTACAATTCCAGAAAAAAAACTTTGAGGTTCTTAGTTCACGTTTTGATCAAAAATGTTTAAGCCATCAGCCACTATCAACGGGACCTCAATGCGGATGGTCCTAAACTGCTCCTACCTTTCTTTTGAGTCCAGTTCAGACTTCTCAATTGCGTCATCAGACCTCCATAATTCAGAGAGAAAAAAGGCACCAGCTTTATAAGCATACCGCACTGATCTAGTACTAAAAGCAAAAGGCACCAGTCTGAACTGGACTCAAAAGAGAGGTAGGAGCAGTGTAGGACCATCCGCATTGAGATCCCGTTGATAGTCGGGGATGGCTTAAACATTTTTGATCAAAACATGTGAACCTCAAAGTTTTTTTGTTTTTTTTTCTAAATGGACCCAAACACGCATCTAACAATGTGCAGTGTGATTGCTTTCAATGTAAAACACGCTTTGGTGTTCAGACGATGTGTGTTTTACTTGCGTCTTTTGGATCCGTTCAAAGAATTATCATGTCAATTCTTGATCTGTTTTCTGCAGCAGACGCCCTATTTGAAACTATAGGGTGTGTATCTGCTGCGTGTTGGATTTGTTTTGGATGCGTTTTGCGCAGCGCTGTTAAATGTGTTTTTCCAATCAAAACCATATCCAAAAACATATTGAACGCGCCGTGTGAACATACCCTTATGGGCGCATTTTTAATACACTTGTATTGTAAAACTGGGTGAAGATAGCCAAAAAAATAGGTGAAAAAAATTAGTACGTCTGTAACGCTGATATTGTAGGTCTGAATTAGGAATTCAAATTTTCTTCCATACTTCATAGATTCTCTGTTGAACATTAATATATTGGGGAAAATTGTCATTAGCAATTCTCTAAAATAATCTTATGCTCCTTGCTGCGTACAGAAGTAAAAGCGATTTATTCATGATCCTGTTGGCAAATATCTCACTGTGACCGGTTACTTATCCATAAAGCTGTGGACACAGGACGTTGTAAAGACACTTGTATTTGCTGATGGACTAATGTAATGAGGAAAGTAAACATTTCCAATAAGATTATAGATTGCAAGATTTTTTTTTCAGTTGCTAAATTGAAGTGTAGAAGTGGAGGATTATCATTTTCTGTTTGTACATCAATCACTGTAAAATATAATATGTAATAATGTAAAGAAAAAGAAATTGTGATGAAAAATCTTGGCATAGTGCATTATCACATGCGGTATCATGCAAAACTCCAAACTTTTTTTGATGTTCAAGAGGGACCCATATGGCTCGTTGAAAGAAATAGACATTTTTTCATGTCTATCTGTGCACTGCAATTGGTTTTTATCTACACATTAGCACAAAATCATCGGAATATAATATTTGGTGCAAACTGCAAAAAAAATTATTGTTATGTTTACACGGTGTCCTGCTGCTTATGAAGTACATGTTGGCCACTGTGTACTTCTAAGGGCATGTTCACATGGCGTAATGTCGGCGCGCATTTTGCGTCGTATTTGCGCTCTAATACGGGCAAGATGCGCGGCGAAATTACGGTAATCCATAGTTCTATGAGAACTAGGGATTACCCCCTCCTCTCACCGCTGTAAAATACGTTCGTATTGCGCCCGGGGAGATAAGGACTGTCGTTATTCGTGGCGAATACAGCGAAAAATGCATGCAAAAGGCCCGGGGGGCTGGGGGCCCTCTTGCGCGCGGGAGAACGCGCGTATAGCGAAAAAAAACGATTACTGCAGCGCATACTGTACGCCCCGCGTAATCGGGAACATACCCTAAAGCTCTCCCCTGAAAACCGGGCTTACTTTCTAGGCTAATACGAAATAGGGTATTATACACTAAACTTTCCCGGCAGGGGGGAATACTTTTTAAAGGGCCCATTTTCACACGATTTAAATTTGGGGGGTAATTACGCCCCAAAATTACGCCGTGGGGACGGGGCGGGAGCGGGGGGCGGGGCCCTCCCCGGGCCCCCATAGACTTTTCATTACTAGCGGCATTTATACCCGCGTAATTCACAGTCATTATTCCCCCGCGGCGGATTCGCCGAGGGGGGAGAGGGACGTAACCCAAGTTCTTATGAAGAACTGTGGTTACCGAATGATGGGACCTATCTCGCCCCATATTTTGCAGTACGGCGCAAAATAGGGCCGAGTACTCCCATTTTAAGCCGTGGAACAAGTAAGGGAGTAAAAGGGGACGGGGGATTTTGGGGCGAAACAGACATTTCCCCCCAAAAAAGGGGGTAGTGTCAATTGTATGAAGGTAATGCAGCATGCTGTAGATGTGGGGTGTTTTTTTTGAGGAAGTTTGAGGTGTTTTTCTTCCTATAGAACTCCGTTGTTGTTTGTTTTTCTACTGCAAAACATGGCATTTTAACATTTTTCAAATGATTCCATGGATTACATGATTTGTGCTAAAAACAAATACCAGAAAATATGCAATAAAAACCCATGTACCTAGACACACTGGGCCTTATTTATGAAAACGAGGTAACAGTAAGGGTATATTCACACAGTGTAATCTTATTGAGGCCCATTATTTAAAAAAAAACAAAAAAAAACACGAAGCATGGAAAAAATACATGCAGTTTTTGAGGGGGTTTTTTTCAGACAAAACTCACCAATACAAAATTGTAGGAAGGAAGCGTAATTAATTTCGGTATAATGGGGCAGATTTATCAATACTGTCTAGGTGTAAAGTTAGGCGGCCATAGTCTTACAATGCACCACATTTATCATAGTGTTGATAAATCTGGTGCACGTTAGAACTGTATACCCTTTTATAAGTGTTTTTACTGTATTTTGGCGAATGGCGTCATACACTAAGCCATGCTGCTTTCCAGAGGCGTAACTTGAAGCTTCGAGGCCCTTGTACAAAAATTGAAATGGGCCCCCCAGCTACTATGTGCCGCTTACAATGTTGGTGTCTCCTTACATGGCAGGAGGGCTTTAGGCTTTAGGACCCCTCAGGCTGCAGAGCCCGATACCGACTGCTACCTCTGCACCCCATATAACTACAGGCAGTCCCCGGGTTACGAATGGGGTAGGGACTGTAGGTTTGTTTTTAAAGTTAAATTTTGTATGTAAGTTGGAACAGGTATATGTATTAAATGTAACAAAAGCACAACACGCCCCATAAGTCTCTGTTTGTAACTAGGGGACAGATGTAAGTCGGAACGGTGTAAGTCGGGGACTGCCTGTAGGCTCCTGATACTTTCCATGAAGTCACACCCTGCTTTATTGAGGCCACACCACTTTTGTTGGAGGAGGTGCAGAAGTGTCTCTAGAAACTGGTGCAACTGTCTTGATAAATGTGTCCTAGTGTCTACTTCTCTCTAATCCACTCGTGAAAAACTGTCTAAAAAATAGTAGCTTTTTCCCCAAAATACTTTTTTACTGTGTATTGAGGTAGAAAAACACATTGTTTGTGATGTACATTTAGCATGTATACTGCTAAAACAAACTACGGTTCGTATATGCGAAATGTGTCTGTAGGATTAAATGGCCCAACAGAGGCCAAAAGAGTGTCCTATAGGCTAATGTTTGGCCTGTATCCTGCAAAACAAAAAGGACGCATTAGAACAGAGATCTAGGCTATTTTATACAATGGCACCAGTAAAAAACATATATGCTAAGTGTCTACTTCTTTTATAATGGGATTTTATGGGTGACAGGTGCTATTATTTGGAGTCTGTCAGAGACATCAGTTTAATGTGTATGTCCTGGTGTGTACATTGATTGGAGGCCACAAACGTGATTTGTCTCTATCCTCAGGCTAGGTATATACTACATTTATAGCTTCTGTTCAATGAACATGCCAAGCCATAAGCATTAAATGGATGCCAAATAAGGACACGTGTTACCCATAGGGTCCAATTGTAAAAAACATATAAGTTTAATGTATACGTTTTTTCATGATGTTGTTGTACAGAGTAGCATAGGCTCCTGCGCTATTTTGTACATTTGTTTTTGCAGTATACAGAAGCACACCAGACAAACAGAGGCCAAAAGGACACATTTTTGGCCTCCATCAGGCTATTTAATCCTATGGATGCATTAAGCTTATACGTCAGGAGCTTTTTCAGTGTACACGATAAACATGGTGTGCACCTAGCCATATACGTATGGAAGGTACTGAGCTCATCTGGGCCTATAAGTTTCATTTCTAAAGCTGGGTCCACACTATATTAATTACTACATTCAAGGTATTTGTTGGGATACCATGAAAGAGGTACCCTAGATAGCGTAATGTACCCTTGGCGACCCCATAGAGATCAATGGAGCAAACATAGTCCTATGTGGGCTATATCTGCTCTATTTTCTGCCAGCATACGCTTTTACTGCAAGACACAGGAAAAGGATAGATCAACGAGAAATAAAGCAAACATAGCCCAGATAGGACTACGTCTGCTTCATTAAAGAGGTTTTACTGCATACCATGTGACCCAGCAGGCTAAGATCACCATGCCTGCTGCACTTTGGGTACGTGTTGGATGCATTTTATGTGAATAAATACGTTTTTCGTATCTAGAGACATATACCTGCCTATAGCTGCTTATGGGGGACATATACCTGCCTATAACCTGCCTATGGGGGACATATACTTGCCTATAACTGCCTATGGGAGACATATACCTGCCTATGGTGGACATATACCTACATTTAACCTGCCTATGGGGGACATATACCTACCTTTAACCTGCCTATGGGGGACATATACCTGCCTTTAATCTGCCTATGGGGGACATATACCTGCCTATGGGGGACATATACCTGCCTATGGGAGACATATACCTGCCTATGGGGGACATAACTCCCTAAAAACTGCCTTGGAGAATTTACCCCCTATGGAAACATACTGTATACCTGCCTAAAACCCTGCCTTGGGGGACTATCCCCTGCCTATGGGAAAAATTATACCTGCCTTGGGGAATATATACCTGCCTTCTGGACATTACCTGCCTAGGGGGGGAATATACCTCCCTATAAGGGGCATAACCTCCTAGGGGGAACATATACCTGCCTAGGGGGGGACATATAAAATCCCCCTAGCGGGGCCCTTTTCCTTTGGGGGCACACTAGGCAGTTCCCCAGGGGCCCCCAGTTATGAGGGCCCTGTGGTTAAAATGTCCCAGAATACAAAAAACATACCCTGGATTCTTTGGTTGACTTTGCTTATGTACGGTTTTGGTTTTTTTAGGATGTGAAACAGTTAAAAACTGGTGGAGAAGGGGGGCCAAAGGCTCCCTACCTTGCCGATAGCTTGTAGACAGCAGACTGCCGTGACCAGACATCAGTAAGTGGCGGGATAATTTGGTGGCTTTGGGGGTGGGGAAGAACAGGCCCCCAGTGTGATGTTATTTGGGCAGGGCCCACTGCAGCTTATGCCCCCCGGGGGGCCCTAATTTGTTAAGAGAGCTCTGTGCCTATGGGGACTTACCTGCCTAACTCCTTGGGGGGAATAAAAACCCGTTTTTTCCCCAAAGCCTTATGGTTGAAACGCGTAAGCATTCTGGAAACTATTTGTTACCCTTTTGAATATTTTATGCCCTGTTACTTGGGTTTTAAAAAAAAACTGGTTTGACCGGAGTCTTTGAAGCGCTGGATGATTGGATACCCGAACAAAAGCATGCGTGAAATTTAAAAGTACCTACATATACAGTTGTTTGTGTTCACACGTGCCCTCCCCGGCCGTGCGGTTCCGCTCCGTGTGCATTGGCCGCTCACACTGACAATTGTTTTGTATTCTCATGCTACATTGTGCTCCCACAGGATGCACAGACAGAGCTGGGGGCTTGTGTCCCCGCCCACTTCCCGTCCACCAATCAGCAATCGCCTCCACACCCCGCAGCCAATCAGAGGTCGTTCTCAGGGAAACAAAGGCGACGAATCAGCGGTGACGTGGCGCAGACTATATAAGGCGCAGTGGCGGGCACAGACGTACGTTAGTCCTCGCCTCATCGGTTGTGGTGTCGTCGTGCTCCGGGATTGTTCGGTAAGTGACCGCTGCGGCCCTCTAAACCTCTCCGAATTGTCCGTCCGGTGATTCCTTATAACCGTAGACACCGATACTTGTGTTTTCTGGGGGTAGAACCGGTGCGGATGACGTCACATTACCGATTCGGTAATTTCCGTTAATATCCGGTAGTCGGTTTTCGTTACGGTTATTTGTTGTGACGTAGGTGGGGGAGAAAAATGTGCGCGAAATCGGTAGATTTGATTGTGGTTCACGGTGGAAAGGTCAGGCGGTAAGTTCACCCCTCCCCCCCCGTGTTTCCCGGAGCTCGATGGGCGCCATGTTGTCTCGTCGCTTGGGGGAAGAGGAGCCAGGACGTGAGGAGAAGCTGCCCTGTAATGGAGGCCGTAACCCCTGGGCTTGGGGTGCGCGGTGACCTCCTCTCGAGCTGCCCACATGGGAGTTGTGCGACCCCCATAGCACGTGTCCTAAACAATGCTGCGGCCGGGCCCCCGAAACACACAAATAACAACGGCGGCTTCTCTCAGGGCTGTAATGGCTCCCGCATTTTTCTCCCTCCCGCCCGCGTGTGCGCTGAGCGGTCACCCGCCGGACGCCTCTCGAGCCGCCCTGTGCCCGGGGCAGTTACACGTGTAACGTGGGTCGGGACCTCCCGGCAGCAGCAGCGCCCGCTCCGCGCTCATTTCTGGGTTTGTTTTGTGGCAGATGATAAAAATCACATAATGGCGGGTGTCTGGTGAGCTGCAGTGCGCCGAGCGGCCGCTGGGGGCAGCAGTGTGCGCTGATCAGGATGTACCCTGCAGACATGTGCTCCTCGCAGGTTATCGCTGACCGTCAGCGGCGTTATGTGCATTGGCTGGGGATGCAGCCGGTTATCGGTCACTGATATCGATCAGCCTGACTTACATTGATTCGGGTTTTTAGATAACAACCTACAGCACCTCTAGGTCCATCACTAGTAATCGCCAGCTTTACTTACTTGGACTGGGGGTGCAGCAGGTTGTCATTTTCAGTTTAATATGACCTGGTGCACCTAAAATAACGTAAGTAAAGCAGATTATCGGTTAGAGAACTGGGAGTGCAGTAAGTTTTGTCATTGATCAGGACCCCAAACAATGTAACTGAAGCTGATGATCAGTGATTGCACTGAGGGTGCAGCAGGTCTTCTGACACTGATCAGCTTAATTTAGGGTTCTCTGGACTGGGGATGCAGCAGGTTCTCACTGATCAGCTTTATTTATAATTGAGGTTTTCCGATAACCTGCTGCACTGCCAGTCCTGAGATCCCTAAACTAGGCTGATGACTATCAGTGATAGGCCTGGGGATACAGCAGGTTATCTATCACTGATCAGCTGTAGGCGGGCTGTTTGGGCTTCTCCAGACTGGAGAGATGGGGAAGCATTGGAGTTCCGGTAACTTCTGTTAAGTCATCTGAGTAAGGGACCATAGTAACTTTCTAAAGGTCACGTGACTAGTGTCTGACTCTCCTGATGCTACTCAGCATTGTGAAGCCCAGGATGGCAGTGATCCTCATTAGGGTATGTTCACACGGCTTATTTATGGGTGCATTTCGCGGCGTACTGTGCTTAATACGTGGGGAAATGTGCCCCGTAATTACGGTGATCCATAGTTCTTATAGAGAGCTATGGATTACGCCTCCTCTCCCCGGGCGTACAATACAAGCGTATTGTACGCGCGGGGAGATAAGTGACAAGTCAATTACTTGCTGCGTGTAATGCATATCTATAGGGTTGGCAAGCTGCTGGCCTCCCTGCATTGTGGGAGTACGTGCGTATCAGCGCGACTCCCTAACACACGGCTTAATTGCGGGGCGTACTGTACGCACCGCAATTAGTGTGAACATAGCCTAAGGGTTGACATGCCGGTTCTATGTGGCACTTTTATGCTCAGAACTGGACTATATTAGGTAGGTGGACTGAGGTAAGTTCAGTGGTGCCAACAGAACGTGGCTGCTTGGTTCCTCACGTGACACAACTGCCTCTAGTTTCATCTGGAATTTTAGCTCTTTTGAAGTGAATGGGGCTCAGTAGTCATATCACCTGCAGCCTTTTTGAAAGAAGCAGCCATGTTTTTCTAACTTTTTTTTTTCTTTAAAGGGAATTATGTCACCAATTTTTTTAAAAAATTTTTTACTTATTAAATCAAGCCCCTGATCCATATTCTTTTCCTCTCAGTCGTTCTTATTTCCTGATTTCTCTATTCGGCCATCTATATATGATTATGGGTAAGACATTCTTGCTTGCACTGCTTTTACAGCAGTCAGATATTTTACAGCAGCTTCGTGCCCATAGGCTTCTTTAGACAGTTTCTGTCCCATAGACTTGTATAGGAGTTTTTGCAGTGAAGAAGGGGGAGCTGTGACATCTCCTTGTGACTGGTGGATTCTGTGTTATCTGTACACAATGGAGTCTCATTTCAGCTTGACCCTCTTTGTGCTGATAATGAGCAGACACTGCTGAAAAGCTCTCTAAACAGAACAGGAAGTGTCAGACTATTAGGCTTAGTGGCCAAAGTGAAAGCTGCAGGACTTAAAGGGGTTGTCTCACTACATTGTTTCATCTTACCTCAGTCCTTTTCTTGGTTTAATTTTGAATTCAGGGACATGTCTACTGGCTTCTACTAGGCTGCAGTAGAAGCCAGGTCTGTAGCTATAGCAAGCAGTGCTGGCAGCCTATCAGCATTGATCAAACAGGTCTGTAGCTATAGTGACCTGAGGAGCTATTGCAGCCCATACAAGAGGGGATATCTCAGAATAGGTAGGACACTTTTAATGGCCACATATTGCAAAGTGACTTGTTTTTCCAAGATCTTTAACATCAAAAACAATCTTTGTAGTGAGAACTCCTTTAAGAATTATTAAAAAAAATATTGAAAGTGATCTGGAAAACTAAAAAAAATAACCAAAAATTCCTACAAAATGTGTTTAACATAAAAATGTGAGTTAAACAAGTCATTTTTTGATGACACATTCCCTTTAAAGGGTTTGTCCTGCTCTTTATTGTAACTGGCTACTGCTGCACTAAGGCCTTTCTCTTTGGCTCTAGTGCCGTCCTTTCTCTTTCATAGTCCTCCACATGGGGAGAGCTCGCTGCTGATTGGTTGCAGTGGTCACATGCCATTGGCTGATGCATTTCAGGATGGTTTTACTGGTGTAAAATCCCTATAGGAACACAGAGCTGGTTTGTAAACGCTCCACACTTTGCAAAACACACTGCAAAGTGTGGATTTGGAAGCATAAATTAACACTTGCAAATTCTGCTGTGTGAACTTATTATTATTTATTTTAAAGCGCCATTGATTCCAGGGCGCTGTACATTCGAGGGGGTTACATACATTACATAAGTCAAACGAGTACAGTGATAAGGGATAATGACAATTGGCACGACAGAGGGAGAGAGGACCCTTACAATTTACAAGGAGGGGGGAAAGAGACAGGAGGTGAGGGGCAGACATCAGTGCTTCAAATGGTGACTTTCAGTGCAGGTGACTGCTGCAACCGAAGGGTAAATGCAGACAGAATAGGGATGCTGCTGAAAACCATACGTTTACAGTACGAGCCATGTGGATTGGCCTACTGCTCACACTTTTGATCTCGAAACTGACCCCAGTGTGGGTGTTTAAAGGGGTCGTCCTGTTCAAATATTAAACTAAATGGAAAGCTGCCCGTGCCAAACTAAGTATAAGAATCTGTTCTCCTTCCTCTGTTCCAGTGCCTGTTGCTGCTGATGGGACTGCAGTGGCCACTTGCTTTGTTACTGATGTAAGCAGAGGGCATGTGACCACTGCAGCCACTCGGCAGTGATGATGGGGACTTGGTGGGATTAGTGCCGGATCAGAGAGTGTGGGTATGTCCACATGGCTTATTTTGGGGCATACTGTAATATGTGGGGAAATGTGCCCCATAATTGGGGTAATCCATTGCTCTCAGAACTATGGATTATGCCTCCTTTTTCCGCTCGTACAATATGATCGTATTGTACGAGCGGGGCGGTAAGTGACATGTCCTTTATTTGTGGTGAACATTCGGCTGGCCCCCTGCGCCGTGGGAGTATGCATGTTAGCGGGAGCTCCTGAAACACCCTGTGTACTGCAGTGTGTAATGTACATCGTGTGAACATACCCTTAGGTTATGTTCACACAGCTTATTTGCGGGGCAGAATTATATCCCGAAATTACGCTGTGTGGGTGGGAGCAGGGGGCCGGCACCTTGTCGTATACGCCGCTCGTAATTCACATGTCACTTATCTCCTCCTGCGGCGGCTTCGCTGAGCGGGGAGAGGAGACGTAATCCATAGTTGTCTATGAGAACTGTGGATTTCCGTGATGGCTGGGACGGATTACGGACTGAAATACATCCCAATTTAAGCCGTGTGAACATGGCCTTGGGGGATGTTCACATGTCTTGGATACTACTTTCCAATATGTGAAACACAACCAAAAACTAACCGCAGTGTTAGGCCTCGTTCACACAGCTTATTCTGCCGCGGATTGGCGCCATACTGCGCGCCGGATTTGCGCTTCAGTACGGCGCAAATCCGCGGCAGCAATTACAGTAATCCACTGCTCTCATAGAGAACAGTGGAATCCGTCGCTCCTCCCCGCTCGGCGAATCCGCCGCGGGGGGAGAAAGTGACATGCACATTATTTACGGCACGGACGCGCCGTAAACAATGCAATTGTCTATGGGGCCAGGAGCGGCGCCCCCGCCGCGCTCCGCCCGCCCCCGTCCGCCCCATTATTCACAGCGGATTTGTGCGCTCAATACGGCGCACAAATCCGTCGGGAATAAGCCGTGTGAACACGGCCTTACACATTTGGGTGTGTTTTCTGGACTGCAAAGTACCCCTTTAGTTTCTATGGGCTTTTCAATGTGTAAAACAGATCAAGGATTGACATGTCAATTTGTCTAACTGAATCTGTTTTACACTTTGTAAAAAACCTATGTTAGACATGTATTGTCTGAACAATGTGGATTTTACATTTAAATCAACGTAATCACACTTTAACATTGTTTTAAATATATTTTGGGGTCTGTTTTTGGTATGTAGAACGTAACCAAAAAATGGTTTTTAACAAACGCTGTGTGAACACACCCTTGAAAGGTTTTTTGTACAGGTGGCTTACAGAAATCTTTATTCAAACTGGATCCCCTTCTGCCCTCAAAGAGAACCTGTCACATAGTTTTTGCTCCCCTTGCTGAGGGCAGCACAAGCTAGTGTCAGACCTGCTGTTTCCAGCGCTGTGTCCCTTATTCTGTAAGATGCAGCAGTTTTAGAGCATTTACCCCTCAAATCTTATTCATGAGTAGGTGTTAGCTCCACCCACCAAAGGCTAGCCCCACCCACTGACAGTTATTCACATGTTTCTACCTATTCAAAGTAATAGGTTTTCGTTGAGGTAGGCGGGGCTAGCCTCAGGTGGGCGGGGTTTGAATAACTGACTCCATGACTCTCCTGGCTGAAAACTGCAGATTTGAGCACTTAATGTTTAAAAACTCCAGCATCTTACAGAATAAGGGGCACAGCGCTGGAAACAGCAGGTCTGACACTAGTGTGGTGTCCTCAGCAAGGGGGGCATAAACTGACAGGTTCTCTTTAAATCCTGTGTCAGTTTCTATCAAGAATGAGGTGAAATCTGCACCAAAATCCAACTGATCTGATTTACCTGTGGATTTTCTGTATAATTTCCACAGCAAATCCTCTCTAGGGTTTTCCCAGCTCTCTGCTTAAGTTTCTTGCCTAAAGCTAATCTAGAGTTTTCTCTGCAGGGCCCCATAGCAATTATTTGTAGTGTCCATTGTCTGGGGATTCCTGCTAACAAAGGTTTCCCTCTGGTGCCACCCCAGGGAGAATTAAAGGGGTTGTCTCACTACATTTATTCATCTTACCTTAGTCCTGTTTTCTTGGTTTCATTTTGAATTCAGGGGCATGTTTACTGTCTTCTACTAGGCTGCAGTAGAAGCCAGGTCTGTAGCTATAGCAACCAGTGCTGGCAGTCTATCAGGAGAGATCAAACAGGTCTGTAGCTATAGCGACCTGAGGAGCTGATGCAGCCCATACAAGAGGGGATATCTCAGAATAGGTAGGACACTGTTAATGGACAAATTACAAAGTGACTTGTGTTTGCAAGATCTGTAACATATAAAGCAGCAATCCTTGTAGTGAGACAGGTTCTCTTTAAAGGGGTTGTCACATGGTTTTTGCCCCCCTGGCTGAGGACAGCACAAGCTAGTGTCAGACCTGCTGTTTCCAGCGCTGCGTCCCTTATTATGTAAGATGCTGTATTTTTCATGTATTTAATGCTCAAATCTGTAGTTTTCAGCCAGAAGTCATTCGAAGAGTCCTTCAGTCAGTTTTTTTTCAAACACGGCCAATCAGAGGCTAGCCCCGCCCACCTCAACTGACAAACCTATTACTTTGAATAGGTAGAAACATGTGAATAACTGTCAGTAGGCGGGGCTAGCCTTTGGTGGGCGGAGCTAACACCTACTCATGAATAAGATTTGAGGGGTAAATGCTCTAAAACTACAGCATCTTACAGAATAAGGGACACAGCGCTGGAAACAGCAGGTCTGACACTAGCTTGTGCTGTCCTCAGCAAGAGGGGCATAACCTATGTGACAGGTTGCCTTTAAGAATTACAAAAGAAGCACTTGAATACCAAGTTTCCTTCAGTACAAGGCAGGGCTTATAGCAATATGTTGTAGCTCTGTTAGTATGGGGGTCCTCTATCCAGGATGCTCATCTGGGTTCTTGGACCAGGTTTGTGGTGAGGTGCTTATAAAGCTAGATGTCGTCTGTGAATCTGCTTACCTGTAAATGATGGGGGAAGGTGTTCATGTGGGATAACGGGGCTGTTGTAATGGAGCCCTGATCAAGCATGTGTGGCTTCTCCATCAGCTTGTGCTGCCATTGGTTTAATGAATATGAAAGTGACCCTTTTCCAATCTCTTGTTTTTTTTCCCAGTTTACCTTCGAAGCTAAACAATGGCTCGTACAAAGCAGACTGCTCGCAAGTCGACCGGCGGCAAGGCCCCGAGGAAGCAGCTGGCCACCAAAGCTGCAAGGAAAAGTGCCCCATCAACTGGAGGAGTGAAGAAGCCTCATAGATACAGGTAACAAGATGTGTATTACTCCTAGACGGTCACCAGCTCAGCTGGAAAATGTAAATCCTAGTGAGGGGGTGTGGAGGTGCACAGGCAAAAACCAGCTACAGCAAACAAGATGTCACCACCAATGGCAGTGTAGTCCTGCACCAGACAGAGAACCATCTTTACTCATCTGTGTATAGCAATGGGTGATCGCTGTATATGCTTGTAATATAATGTTAGAGAACCTGTCACATAGATTATGCCCACCTTGCTGAGGGCAGCACAAGCTAGTGTCAGACCTGCCGTTTCCAGTGCTGTGTCCCTTCTGTAATATGCTGTAGTTTTCGTGTATTTAATGCTCAAATCTGCAGTTTTTGGCCAGAAGTCAGACATGCATTACTTGTGGCGTGTATTGGCTGCAAATAAATGACATGTCACTCATCTCCCCGCATGTACAATAAGATGGTATTGTTCAAACAGTGAGAGGAGTAATCCATAGTTCTCTGAGAGCTATGGATTACTGTAATTATGGGGCGCATTTCCCCATATTAAGCAGTGCCCCAAAATAAGTCATTTAAACATTACCCTTAGTCTTGAGCGTTTCTTGGCTTCTGTGGACTGCAACAGTGAGTTGGCAATGACCGCCACAGCACAGCCAGTGACTATCACATAGCAGCTGCAGTTCCTTGAGTTTGGCCCTATGTTGGGCTGTGTAGTGACATAACAAGGTCCTGGGTTTTGTCTATAAAACAATAGTACAACCAGTAATAAACTTAGTAGCATGTTAGATCCTGCTTTCTCCACTATCTCCAATCCTGGACAGCTAGTTGCTGTGTAGACCTAGTTTGTTAATTATGGGGGCAGCTCGGCCTCGCTAATGAATGCACCAGTCATGTTCTCCAGTGTATATGTCCAGTTTTAATCTTTTTGCCTCTAGATGACATAAAAGCACAGGATGTCTGTGTTCTTTGGTAGCTTTATGGAAGATGTCGGGTCTCATTTGTTTCCTATAGCTTTGTACAGTGAGGTTTGCTTTATCCTGGACTGTTCTTAGAGCTTATCTTGCTAGTATATGCCATCAATGTCTTGAGTGCAGATCTCAGGTGTGGGGCCTGCACCCATCTCAAGAATGAGCCCTATGGCCTCTGTTTTGAGTAGATGTGGTTATGACCCCCTACTAAAAAAAATCTGTGGGAGGTCAGCATACAGCTGAGCAGTGCCTTAGTTGCTGATGTGAAGCCTTTATTGCAAGCTCCTGGCATGCATTGCTGGTCACATCAGATGAACAGTGGTGGAGCCCAGCAGGCCCCTTTGTTTGGTTTCATACAACTAATTTGTTTTATGGTTTCCCAATAAATAAAATGAGCCTAGAATGTTTGAAATGTAGTAAAGCTACATAACACAATTCTCTAATGTGGGTTAGGGGTTGAATTGGTCATACAAGTGTTCCACTGTCATAATGACTTTGATTTGCTTCCAGGCCTGGTACTGTGGCTCTGAGAGAGATCAGGAGGTATCAGAAGTCCACTGAACTTCTGATTCGCAAACTTCCCTTCCAGCGTCTGGTGCGAGAAATTGCTCAGGACTTTAAAACAGATCTGCGCTTCCAGAGCGCAGCTATCGGTGCTTTGCAGGTGAGAAGCTATTTTTTTTGGGCGGGGGGGGGGATATTTCCAGTAGAGCTTTTAAACACTGGAGGTTGGCTATGAGGCAACCTATAGCTCTGAAAAGTTAGTGGGAACCCCTGTAACATCCTATGTCTTCTAGTTCTGTGCACGGACCACTTAAATATTCTTTCTCTTCAGGAAGCAAGTGAGGCCTACCTGGTTGGCCTTTTTGAAGACACCAACCTGTGTGCCATCCATGCCAAGCGTGTGACCATTACGCCCAAGGACATCCAGCTAGCACGCCGCATACGTGGAGAACGTGCTTAATTTTGCGGGGCGTTTTTTTGATCTTAGATTTTCTTTTTTTTTTTTTTTTTTTTTTTTTTACAAACTGTACATAAGTGTGATGTCTCTTTATTTTATAAAGGGTTTGTTAACTGTAGAGTAGTTGACAGTAAATGGGTAGTACACATTTTATATGACATTCCCTTAATCCTCAGGTTTTTCAGAAAAATTTGTATCTACAACTAGTCTCCTGTGACCCTTCCCACTTCAGAGTTTGCATGCCTCAGCTCAGTTCTCTCCATACTTTGGTATCTTAAGTGTAACTCCATTGTAAATAAACTTTCCACTACCTCAATGGTCTTGCTGTCTTTAGATTGCCATAAGGGTCAAAGCGAATACATCCATTAACATGTCAGTGGTTGGAAGGGATTATCAGGATCGAAAGCTCTTGACTCGTTCATGTGGTAAAGGCCAGCATGGCTAGGTAGTTAATGTGGCTTACAATAGAAGCTTCTCATTTAAGACTAGTTAACAAATGTGGTGGTTTCTCAATCGCATTTGTGGTCAGGACGGTAGAACATAATGTGATGTGTTGGAGGCAGCTCATTGAGTAGTACCATAGTGTTCTGTACCTGGGATTAAATTGCCAGGAGGTTATTCTGAGGCGTTTTGGCTCTGCTTGAAGTTACAACTAATGTTTTTGATTTGTGTGCAGACTTTTCTGACCACCAGTTGGGGTTTGGGTAATATGGGGTTGATAAGCTTAAGTTTTGCTATACAGGATTTGTGGGGGAAATAGTGTAATGGTACAGACCTGTTAATAAATGCAAATGTTAACACACAAAGACCTTCTAAACTTTGTTACTCTATAGATCTAAGTGGTGTGAGAAGTGATCTCCTGCAACTTGTCTTTCACTACTATCAACCAATGTTCTCAATTTTTACTTAAAATAAATCGGCTTGTCTAAACCTTCATATTTTATTTTGCTTTCACAAATCTTAGCGCTCTATCGAAGTGTAGATACGAATCGGTTAACATCTGTTGGTATTGAGAGATTCCAGCAGAGGTTTTGTCACATGACTAAGGGTATGTTCACACAGATTTATCAAGGCATTGGTACCAGAATTCTGGTTCAATTTGCACCAAAAGTCTTACAAGCTTTACACCACATTTACTATGTGTTTTAGACAGTTTCAGATGCTACTGCAAGCCCCATTCACTTTCACTGTCTGCCATACGCCAGAAAGCATTCAATATGTTGCAGGGAAGGTGGCAGGTAATCCTCTCTAAGTGTATGGTCACACGACTTATTTTGGGGTGTATTTTGAGGTGTACTGTGCTCAATATGCAGGGAAATGTGCCCCATAATTTACAGTAATCCATAGCTCTCATAGAAAACTATGGATTACGCCTCCTCTCCTCGCACATACAATACGATCATGACAAGTCAATTACTTGCAGCGATTACACGCTGCAAGTAATTCATATCGGATCAGCACAATGTAAGGCAGCACATACTGTACACACCGCAGTACATTGCGTGAACATACCCGGAGAAAATTACTGAACACTTCAGGGCACATCACAGTACCATTACCCCCCCAAAATAAACAATGAAATAACCAGTGTTAACCTCGTGCTCCCCCCCCCCCCCCCTCCCCCCTCCCCTCCTTTACACAGCATGTAGCAGGAATCTTTCAAGATTGGAACCACATCAAACCTAACAGTTCACATCAATGGAGTGTTAAGGGTAAGGCCTCGTTCACGCGGCTTATTTCGCCGTGGATTGACTATCGTCAATCCGTCGGCAAATCAGTCAGAAATAAGTAACAGCCTATTTTCTATTGATTTCAATAGAAAATACGGCTCGTCGTTCACACAACGCGTATTTCCGTACCGGATTGACTGCAATCCGGATGGAAAAACAATGTGCATGTCAATTATTTCCGGACGGATTCACCACCTACAATGATTGGAGATGGTGAATCCGTCGGGAAATCAGCTACAAATACGTGCCACACTTAGTGGCCCTTAATTGCAACTGATTTTCAACTGATTTCAGAACATATTTACGATCGGCAATCTGATGTAAATACGTTCTGAAATAAGCCGTGTGAACATAGCCTAAGGGTATGTTCAGTGTATTGTGGCATGTACTGTAAGTACCGCTATACATAGTGTGTTTTTTTTTTTTTTGTTTTTTTTTTTTTTAAAGTAAACTGGCAAGCACATGATTCTAAAATGCTCTGGGCTGGCTCCCATTTTCTTTCCCTGGCAGGGAAGAAGTGACATGCCATTTCGTGTCAGGGAAAACATTGTTTAATCAGAACTTTCAATGAGACTTTTTGTGGCCTAGGGCTATGTTCAGTGTATTGGGCCACATTCTGTACATGCCACAATACACCATGTTTTAGAAGTAGTGTTCAGCGCATACTTCCAGGCACAGGGCAGGCAGGCCTGATTCACTTTCATCAGTGGCATGTTAGCACCACTAAGTGACATGTCACTTCTCTCCCCAGCATACTATTTTATTGTGTGCCAGGGGAGACGGACGTAATTCAGTTCTCTGAGCTGTGAATTACTGTAATTGTGGCACGCATGTCAGGTGTATTAAAGCACAAATGCAGCAAAATGCTCCCTGCAATTACACCATGTGGTCATACCCTTAAACTACACTGCCTCCTCTTGTGGTTTAGAACAGATCCACTGACATAAATGTGACCTAGACCTTACACTTCCTTTGTCATTACAAAAGCGTAACCTTGGTGTGTTAAGAAAGTGTGCGCAGTACATAGCATTCATGGTTTACCAGCTGTGATTCGGGAGTCTGTTAGAACATTATTAACATCCCATTCAGGAACATAATGTCAATGAATGCAAATCTATGGCAATATTCATGTCTGTTTAACCCCTTCCTGACATTGGACGTATGCATGCACCCTAGCGGGAAGTGCAGGGCTCACAGGTGAGCCCCGCACGATCGTGACATGGGACCAGCGGTTTATAACCACTGACCTCATGCTGCATCACCCCCAGCCAGAGTGAGCTCCGTCCGCGGGTGATTAACTCTTCATTATCGCAACCTCACAATAATGAAACCACAGGCAGGAGGAGTGAGCTCCTTCTGCCTACAATCAGCGCACCGCTACTGTTAGGCCTCGTTCACACGGCTTATTTCAGAACGTATTTACAACGGATTTCCAATGTAAATATGTTCTGAAATCAGTTGAAAATCAGTTGCAAATACGTGCCATTAAGTGTGGTACGTATTTGTAACTGATTTCCCGACGGATTCACCATCTACAATCATTGTAGGTGGTGAATCCGTCCGGAAATAATTGACATGTGAATTGTTTTTCCGTCCGGATTGCCGTCGTCAATCCGCGGCGGCAATCCGGAACGGACCTACGCGTCGTGTGAACGACGAGCCGTATTTTCTATTGAGATCAATAGAAAATAGGCTGTGACTTAATTCGGACGGATTTGCCGACGGATTGACAATCGTCAATCCGTCGGCAAATACGCGGCGAAATAAGCCGTGTGAACGAGGCCTTAGACTCCCTGGATGCTGTCTGAATGCACCCAGGTAGTATGGTGATTGGCAGTTACCATGGCAACCAGTACACAGCAGCAATGCTGTGTACAGGTCTCCTATTGTAACAGCAATCTGACTATTGCCGTTACAAATCCCCACTGGGGAAAAGTGAAAAATAAAAAACACATCGCCCTTTTCCCCTTTACAAACACCAATCAGCCCAAAAAAGATAAAAAATAAAGTGCCCGTATTTGGTATTGCCGAATGCATAACAACCCACCCTATAAAACGGTCACGTTAATTAATCTGGACGGTGAACACCGCAGAAAGTCACGGAATTGAGATTTTTGTTCATCCTGCAGCACGTAAAATGGAATAAAAAAAAAAAAACCTCGTATAAATGCCCAAAGTTGGACCAATTAAAATGTCAGTTCATCCCGCAAAAAAAAGTCCTTACAGAGCTCTGTAAACAGAAAAATTAAAGTTATGGCTCTCAGAAGATAGCGATGCATAAATATTGTTTTACACAACACTTTTTTTTTTGTGTGTGCGCTTCAAAATAAAAAATATATATAACTTGAGTACCACCATAAGTGTATCGACCCAGAGAGTAAAGCTAACAGGTCATGGATACTGCACGGTGACCGCTGTTAAAAATAAACACTACTAGGATTGCAGTATTTCATCTTGCCTTCCAGAAAACAGATTTAAAACTGATCAAAAACTCCCCCCAGAAATGATACCAATAAAAACATCAACTCCTCCAAAACAAGCCCGTACACAGCTCCGTACGCAGAAAAATAAATGTTATGGCGCTCAGACAGTGGCGATGCAAAAATGTGTTTTCCTTTTTGAATAGGTGTTTTTATTGTGTAGAAGCAGTAAAACATAAAAAATATAGTTATTTGGTAGTGCTGTAATTGTATCAATCTGCTGAGTAAAGCTAGCATGTCATTTATACCGTACTGACCGCTGTAAAAAATGAAAAGCACTACTAGGATTGCTGTATTGTGTTATAATGGCTCATTCACACCTTAAGTGATCTAAGCGTCATATGCCCCCCATAATGGTACCAATAAAAATGTCAACTCGTCCCGCAAAAAACAAGGTCATAATCCGGTCCATATACAGAAAAATGAAAAAGTTATGGCTGTCAGAATAGGACAACATAAAAAGGCAATTTTTTATAGACCTATCTATTGTGTAAGGCCTCATTCACACGGCTTATTTGGGCACGGATTGACGCCGTACTCCGCGCCGGATTTGCGCTTCAGTACGGCGCCAATCCGTCCCTGTCATTATGGTAATCCACTGCTCTCATAGAGAACAGTGGATTCCGTCACTCCTCTCCGCTCGGCGAATCCGCCGCGGGGGAGAAAGTGACATGCACATTATTTATGGCGCGGACGCGCCGTAAACAATGCATTGTCTATGGGGCCGGGAGCGGCGGTCCCGCCCCTTATTCACGCCGGATTTGTGAGCTCAATACGGCTCACAAATCCGTCAGGAATAAGCCGTGTGAACACGGCCTAATAGTAATAAAACAAAAAACTACATACAATCTATATCATTGCAAGTGTACCGACCCCCCTCGTAAAGTTATCTCGCCGTTCACACTGCATGGCGAACGCTGTAAAATTGAAGCCCAAAAAACAATGGCGGAACTGCTTTCCCCCCATTTTTATGGCCCAATGCTAAAAAAATAAAAACTATGGAACACCTGTGCACCCAAAATGCACAATACACCCCTAGATGAGATCCCCGAGAGGTGTTGAATCCAAAATAGGGTGACTTCTGGAAGGTTTCACCTGTTCTGGTACTTTGGGGGCTTTGCAAATGCGACATGGCCCCACCGAAATCTGTGTTCCAAAAGCCAAATAACACTCTCTCCCATGTACGCCCCGCCATGCACCCAAACAGCAGTTTACACCCACATATAGGGTATTGCCGAACTAGGAAGACATTGCCTAACAGATTTTAGGGTGCTTTTTTTTTTTTCCAGGATTCCTTGTAAAAATGTAAAATTTTCAGCTAAAATTGCAGATTATTGGGAAAAAAAAGTTTTTGCATTTTCACAGCCTAAATATAAAAAAATTTGTGAAACACCTGTTGGGTCGATAAACTCACTACACCCCTGGATATATTCCGTAAGGGGTGTAGTTCCCAATATGGGGTCTTTTTAAGTTTTAGCACCTTAGGGTGTCCGCAAACCTGAAATGGCGCCTAAATACAATTGTAAAGAAGATGAGACCCCAGAGTCCGGTAGTTGCTCCTCCTATTCTGGGGCTTGTGGTTGAGCCAAATAGCGCACTAGGGCCACATATGGGATATCTCCAAACACAGCAGAATCTGGGGAAGCAATGTTAATTAAGTTGCATTTCCCTGATCACATCTACCGTGTTCTTGTGAATAATGGATAAAAATTGGAAATTTTGAAATTTCACCTCCACTTTGCTTTAATTCCTTTGAAACTTCCTAAATGCTGTTTTGAATACCTTAAGGGGTGTAGTTTCTTAGATGGAGGGATTTATGGGGGTACCTAACATACAGGCCAATCAAAATCATGTTAGAACTGGACTGGTCCCTAAAAAATGTATATTTCAAATTTTGTTGAAAATTTGAAAATTACTACTAAATTTCTAAGCCTCCTAATGTCATTAAAAAAAAGACATTTAAAAAAAAAATGATGCCAAACTACAGCAGACATATGGTAGATGCTAGTTTTAAACTGTTTTGAATGGAATAACTATGTCTTACATGCAGAAATTTTTGAAGTTTAAAATTGGTAAATTTTTCTAATTTTTCACGATACTTTGATATTTTTCAAAAATAAACAAGCACTTTTTGGACCAAAATTTCTTACTATCTTAACCCCTTAACTCCCAGGCCTGAAAAGTAGTTAATGACCAGAACGTTTTTTTAGTTTTTGCCTCCTTGCGTTTCAACAGTTGTAACTTTTTTATTTTTTCAATGACGCAGTTGTACGAGGCCTCGTTTTATTCAAGACAAGTTGTACTTTATGGGGGAATAGTTTAAGTTAAGTTATAAATAATTGCAGAATTTTTTTTTTTTTTTTTACACCGTTCATATTTCACACGTAATAACTTGTTAGATTAATTCTACAGGTTATTACGGTCGTGTGGATACCTAATATGTGTATGGTTTTTTGTGTGTGTAATTCATGCACAATTTTTTATTAAATATTTATTTTTAATTTTATTTATTTTTTTATTCTTTTTTTTTTTTTTACACTTGTGGGGTTTTTTTACTTCTTTTTTTTTTAAATCCCCTGAAGGGAGAACTGTTTCACTTTTTTTTTTTTAACACTTGATAATATATTAACATATTCATATAAGCTAATACATTATAATTAGTGTCAGTCTGACACAGGCAGTGTTTAGGACAGCACACAGTCTGCCCTGATCACTGGCTTCATACAGACAGCTCTGGGGCTACTCTAGGTCCCCAGAGCTGACTGTGCAGCGGTTCCCCGGGCCTCTGTTGGGTCACTGGGTGTTCCGATCACCCGACAGAACAGGGGAACCCTTTGATTGCACTGCGGTAATGCACCGCCGCAATCAAAGGGTTAAAGCATCGGGTTGCGGAGGTTTCCTCCGCACCCTGGTGCTTGCAGGACATGCTCTGGGATCGGGGCTTTGTAGTACAGCCCCCTGGGCGCCGCAAACCCCAAAGTCTACAACGACGCCAAAAGACGTTGCTGTAGACGAACGACCCGCACCAGCCGACGCCAAAAGTCAGTGGGCGGTCGTTAAGGGGTTAAAGCACAATGTGTCACTAGAAAATCTCTGAATCACATGGATAGGTTAAAGTGTCAAAAAGTTATTCTCAGATAAAGTGACACATGACAGATTTCAAAAATGGGGCTCTGTCAGAGAGGCCAAAACTGGCTCCGCTGGTAAGGGGTTAAATCCAGTACAAGTCCTTGTATTGTTGTGAGCACAGAGCAGACTTTTGTCCAGGATTTTCTTTGCTTTTCTGCAGGTTAGAGCATTTTTCCCCCCTCCTCTCTATCACATGCTGCTGTCAGAGTAGCATAAATCGAGCAACAGGATACTTTAAAAGTAGTAAATGCTTCAGTGGATCATGTGGTTTTCTCATACCTGCAGCATTCTTACTTGACATCTTAAATATTCGCTTCATTTTCACATCTTCAGTTTGGCATGCTGTTACCTTAGAAGAAGTTCAGCTTGACCAGTGTAAAACACAATGGGTCAGATTTTTCAGTACAACGTAAACTTTGGTTTGACCGTCTGTCAATGTGCCACACCTACAATAGTGCAGAAGTCTGCATGGTTAGACAGTTTAGTCTGATCTAACAACTATTAGGGTAGGTTCACACGGCTTATTGCGGCACGTGCTTATCAGTGTGTACTCCCAAAGCACGGGGGGGGGGGGGGGGGGGGGGGGGGGGGGTGTTTCCAGCTCCTGGCCGGCCCCATTGACAAATATTGTCAGCGGCCCGTAAGCACCGAACAATTGACGTCACTTCTCTCTCTGGGTGTACAATACGATCGTATCCTACGCCTGGGAGACAACACTTAATTCATAGCTCTTTATGAGAGCTATGAGTTACCGGAATTGCAGTGTGCATTTTGCCACATATAAAACGCAGCAAAATAAGCCGTGTGAACATACCCTTAGTTGGTTAAAGGGGTTGTCTCACTACAAGGATTGCTTTTTATGTTAAAGATCTTACAAAAACAAGTCACTTTGCAATACAGGCAGTCCTCAACTTACACCGTTCCGACTTACATCTGTCCCCTAGTTACAAACGGAGACTTATGGGGCATGCTGGCACTTGTAGTTCCATGTTCCACAGCAGATAGTAGCTGTGGAACGACAAGTACCAGCATGCCACAGCAGCACATGAGGTGAAATCTTCTTAACAGGGACACAGACAGCAAAACAAATGTAAAAATCCTTCCCTGCACTTTCCAAAATGAAAAAAAATGACCTTTTGTGCAGGAGTTACACTTAATATACTTGTTCCGACTTACATACAAATTCAGCTTAAGAACAAACCTACAGTCCCGATCCTGTTCGTAACCCGGGGACTGCCTGTATATGTCCATTAAAAGTGTCCTACCTATTCCTAGATATCCCCTCTTGTATGGGCTGCATCAGCTCCTCAGGTTGCTATAGCTACAGACCTGTTTGATCTCTCCTGATAGGCTGTCAGCACTGGTTGCTGTAGCTAGAAGCCACTTCCATTTACTAACCCTATGCGTTTTTAGTCATAGGGCATAAACCCCTAGGAACGATCAATGTGCCTTCTGTATGAACTGTCTAGTGCAGGGGTGTCAAACTCGTTTTCACCGGGGGCCACATCAGCGTCACGGCATACCTTAAAGGACTGACATAATTTTAGAACTGTGTAAATGGAACTTCTCGATGAGCACTACAGTGCTAATCGAGCATTGTACGTACAAAGGGAGAAGGTAGGAGGGAAATTATCCCTCCTGCCTTCTCCCTGTACCAGCAGCTGCACTGAGTATGCAGCTGCTGACGGACTCTGCGCACCTGTGGTAAAACAGCCGTGCGGAGTCAGAGAGATTGTGGGCAGGGTTGTATTTACAGCTGATGCTGCCCTAGGCACTGAACCTGAATACGCCCTCATTAATCCCTTACCGACATTTGATGTACCAATACGTCATGGTTGGGAATGAGTTCCCACAGACTGACACATGGGTACAACATGAAGATCTTGCGAGCTCACAAGTGGAGCTTGCAAGATCGTGGCATGAGACCAGCTGTATATTACTGCTGGCTTCATGCTGCATCACCCACAGCCGGAGTGAGCTACAGCCGCTGGTGATTAACCCCTTAGCTGTGGCTTCTACTGTGTAAAAGTAATAAAATGTAAAAAGCTATATAAAATGTATTTCAATGTACCAATCACAGAGTAAAGTTATGATGTCATTTATCCCGCACGGCGCATGCTGTAGAAATGAAGCCCAAAAAACAATGGTGGAATTGTTCCCACCCCCCCTCATTTTCATGGCCAAATAAAAACTATGCAACACCTGTTGTGCGACCAAAATGCACAATACACCCATAGATGATATTCATGAGGGGTGTTAAATCCAAAATGGGGTACATATTCACAAAAAGCAAACCGATCTCTATATATTTTTATAATATATACACATATAATTACTCACACATACTTAGACGATTTCCCATCGGTCACAGATTTCATTCAAAAGGTGAAAAAAATATCGCAGCCTGCCACACTATTTTTTCCATTTAGCCACCATAACTGAAAACTGACAGATGCCATTACAATCAAAGGGGTCTGTTGGGCACCGCTGGTATCGGTCAAGTAATGGCGCCATTATTTTCAGCTTTCTGTTCCAATGTAAAACACAAAACAGAAATAACAACACAGGTGTGAATCAGGCCTTAGGCCATGTTCACACGGCTTATTCTGGGACGTAATTCAGTCCGTAATTACGCGCCGAAGTGCGCCAATTACGGGCTGAATCCGTCCCAGTAACTACGGTAATGCACAGATCTCATAGAGAACTATGGATTCCGTCTCCTCTCCCTGCTTGGCGAATCCACCGGGCGGGGAGATAATTGACAGGTCACTTTCTAGCGGCGTATACGCACCGCTAGCAATGACTGTCTATAGGCCGGCGAAGTGCCGGCCCCCCCGCTCGCACTCCCGCCCCCGGCCACACGGCGTAATTGCGGGGCGGAATTACGCCCCGCAGTTAAGCCGTGTGAACATGGCCTTATACTCACTGGTACATACACTGACCTTCTGTTATTGTTTGTCATGCAGTCTCCTCACTTCACAGATTCATGGCACTTCCCCATTTCAGGATGACCAGGGAGGGTCAGGAGCAGAGATGAGCAGAAGGTATGCTATAAACATGATCATCCTGCTGATGGACAGAGCTTCATGGTCCAGACCTGCAGTGTAGGCTGCCGTGCTGAGTCTTCCCCCCTCCCACTCCCCTCCGACCCGACGGCTGAACGAAGCTTGTCTGACAACTAAGGACCAGAAGAGAACTCATCCCCAAACATCCTTCTGGCCAGCTGTGCCCTCCTACTCCTCATATCAGGTATGGAGGAGTCAGAAATGCCTTCCCCGTCCTCCCCCTGCACTGTGCTGGTAGCACAGTGTGAGGCAAGTCTCCCGCGTGCCAGCTACTGACTTCACATACACAGCGGCAGTAACCTCCAGACGCCGCTGAGAGACAGCATGAATCATCGGTCAGCTCTGCGCTCTTCACCCTTCTATGAAACAGTCCTGCTCTCTCCTGCTCCACCCGCTTATAAAATACATCAGTTTTCAAAGAAAGTTAGGGCCGGAGGGCCCCTGCAGGCTGCCGCCCTCCGTTACCTAGTGATAAATACAGCCCTGATCGTGGGGGACCGCGGGCCGGAAAACACAAGGCAGCGGGCCGGATTTGGCCCGCGGGCCTTGTGTTTGACACCTGTGGTCTAGTGGTAAGACTGAGTTGCCTATAGTGTTCAGTTTTAATTTTTCCAGAGCTGTATATGGAATGAAAACTGAGCTTGGTTTCTATAGGCAATAGGCACATGGCTAGACAGTTGCCATATATAAGGCCAAATATATGGTGTAGAGCATGTACAATCGGGGTTCAGGCACAAAATACAGGCATAAATGTACCCCAACGTGTGCATTCTTCAAGGTAATAACAGGTATATTCACACAGGGTAATTTCGGCACACATATCGCAATGTATTTGCGCTCTAATACGAGATGCGCACCGAAATTACAGTAATCCATAGTCCTCATAGAGAACTATGGATTACGCCTCCTCTCCCCGCTCGTACAACACGATCGTATTGTACGCACGGGAAGACAAGTGACATGTCAATTACTTGCGGCAAATATGCGCCGCGAGTAATAAATGTCAATGGGGCCGGCGGTCTGCCGCCCGCACTGCCAGAGTACGCGCGTGTTAGTGCGAGCTCCCGAAAGACACGATGTACTGCGGCGCGTACTGTATGTGCCGCAGTACATTGTGTGAACATAGCCTTACACGAAGATGCTGATGGTTACAGCGCTGAGTGATCTCTAATTCTTTTTGAGGTTATTTGTTGGCGCTTCATTATTAAAGAAGTTGTCTCCCTACAGAGTTTCACAGAATGCATGAATGAAATACTCTGTCACTTCCTGGTTCAGACTGACTCATTTGCATACAGCTCCGTGCTTTCAGTTGCTAATTAGATCAGATTAGCTAAGCAGCTTTTCAAACTGCTCTCAGAAGGCTTTATCTGATCCCCAAAACAAAAGCCCTAATTACAGTTCTGTTTATTTTACATAAATCAAGCTTTTTACTGCTCAGCAGCAAGGACACTGCTGTGACCTGTGTGATGACATCACTCACTGTGATCTCATTGAACAAACAGCAGGGGGAGAATTGTTTACAGGTCAGTTACTGAGGGAACTGAAATAGCCAGGGAGGTCATAAATTCACTTGTATCTCCTTAGGGAAAACAGACGAACAAAGCAATATATTTGGAAAATGTCTTTATTTTGTGTTCCCTACAATTTGAAAGCTATTCTTTGTAGCGAGACAACCCCTTTAAGGCTGCTGAACCGAGCAAGCAACAGCATGCACTGCACCCCACAGTGAAAGTTTTGCTTAATGCTGACAGACATACAGCTATTGCAGGAAAGTGTTCACACTAATGGATGTACCCTTATAGGCTCACAAGTGGAGTATTACAGCTGGCTTTATGTGCTATTGGCTGGGACAGAGAACACCATTTTATAGTGGAGAGTGAACACAGTAAAAAAAAAAAAAACTTACAAACATGGCGCAAGTACATTTTATTTTAACCCACTTATTTGTTTGTGATTTGCCAGTATATTCTATGGGATGTTGAATGACACCATTAGAAAGTACATCTTATCCTGCAAAATAAAAGCCTTTATGTGTAGATGGAAAAATAAAAGGTTCTTGCTCTTGGAAGGTAAGAAGAAAAAACAAATGTCAACCCAAAAAAATTCTGTCCTTAAGGGGGTTAAGCTTTGTAATAAAAAAAAAAAATGTCCCTGTCCTGCTGTACAGAACAGGGCTGTGGAGTCCGTAAGCCAAAGCTCCGACTCCCACGCCCTCACAGATTGCACATGTTTAAGTGATAACTTTACTGTAGTAAAATGGTATCACCTTATAGTGCAATAATCAAGCTATTTAGGTAGAACAGACACTGACAAGCAAAAGGGTAACAATGTTTTGATCTTTTGACTTTCAGACTCCACATCTCACCATCCACTACAGCTTTGAACATTAGGATCCCATCATTTTATAGACAATCAGCTTGCCTATTTTATACATACATTATTTAGTATTAGCATCTGCTTATTTCTGCAGATGTAACTGCATTGTTACTGTTTTGCTCCTAAAAATCAAAATTTGGCTTTCAGCACTGACTGAATCCTTCTGAGCTCTGGATCAGAATGGGCACCGACTCCGACTCCACAGCCCTGGTGCAGAAGCAAGCAAAGAGCCCCCTCATCCCCTCCCCCTACCAACCATGTGATGTACATTGATTACATGGCCTCACTGAATGCTACATCACACTCGGTGTCCTTTAAAGCCAGGCTCAGCTCAGGAACACTCCCCTGAAGTTGGTGTGAACTTAACAGAATGATCTGGCTGCATTTACTCTTTCCAACCTGTAGTTTGAAAGTGAATAGAAGTAATTACGGGGGAGGGGGAACTGATTGTTTGGATCCTGCTGGCGGAACTTACTAATAGTAATAGGGGCAGAGGTCAGCTAGTCAGAGCTGGGGGGTTGTGTACTGCTGTCATGAATGTGACTGCAGCTCTGTGCAGTTTACATAGTGACTCATGGGTCCTGGCTATCGCCATTATCATGACAGGCAGTACAGAGCTGGGGGTTTACACACTTATGTCAACACATAGACCCTAGCTGTGTTACATGTGGAGGAAATCCTAGCTTGCAATGCAGTCTGGGAGTTGTAGGAAAGAGATAATGGAGAACAACTCACACTCCCAAAAAGGAAGTTAAACTGCAAAAAGTGGATCTTATGAGAGATTAGTACGGAGCAGGGCTGTGGAGTCGGCAAGCCGAAGTCCCGACTCCGACTCCTCAATCCCTCATACATAGCACATGTTTAAGTGATGACTTTACTGTAGTAAAATGGTAACATCAGGCTGTATATCACCTTATGATACAGTAATCAAGCTATTTCGGTAGAACAGACACTGACAAGCAAAGGGTAACAATGTTTTGATCTTTTGAACACTTGTGGGTAGAGTTGAAGAAAAAGCTGTATTTGTATCCAAGTCCAGTCTGCACCAACATTGGGGACATGTAGAAGAGATCTGGGATCAGATTCTGGTCAAGATGTGCTTGAATCTGATTCAGAGCCCAGAAGGATTCAGGCAGTATTGAAAACCAAAGGTGGATTTACCAAATACTAACAAAATAATAGAAATTTAAAACACTTTGATTTTTGGGAGCAAAACGTAACAAGGGCAGTTACAGGAAAGAATCTGCAGACCTAAGCAGATGCTAAATACTTGCAAGTCACATTTATGTATAAGATCGGTAAGATGACTGTATATAAATTACAGTAGCCTCAAAGCTGTAGTGGATGGAGAGATATGGAGCCTGAAAGTCACAAGTTCAGAACATTGTTACCATTTTGCTTGTCAGTGTAAAATATATTTATTGGATATGACTTTAGAACAGAAAAAAAATTGTAAATATGCAAAACATGCAGGAACATTTGTGGAGTCTCTGAATTTGTTCTGAGAAACAGTATTGCTTCCATCAGATCCGCATACATGACCTCACATCTGATCTCATTTTTTCCCCAGGCTAGAGAACGGCCCCCTCTCTACACTAATTTTGGGTTGGGGCAAAGCGGTGACCACAGGGCAACATCTCTAACAATGCCAGGGTATAAAGGAATTGCCCAGCCACAGTCAGTTTTGATGAATGGTTGATCTTCTACTTCTTTGAAAAAAGGTGAAACATTTTGCTGACATCTGTTTTGCCCTGGGAGCAGAATCTTTTCCCTGGGGCAGCGCTTTGGCCTGCTCCATGTCATCAATTACACTCCTCATGGATGAGGCTGAAGATATAGGAGCAGAGCACTGGCCGGCCCCAAATTTCCCCTTGCTCTTTGCATCGAACTAACTGGACCAACTAATTATATATTTTGGGAGTCGGTCCCTTTTATGACGACTCCAACTCCTGCAAAATAGCCTCCAACTCCGACTCCACAGCCCTGGTAAGGAGGCAAAAGAAACACATGAAGGCAGTGAAATATCTTTACTTTTCAATATAAATGCTGTTTATAGTGTTCTATGAAATCTTTAAAATCTTGGATAACCCTTTTAAAAAATATATATATTTTTTTCAGGAATATTGGTTTTAACAGAAACACTCCTTTCTGATGGCAGTGTCCCTTTGAAGGGTGTTGGATTATGAGAAGTTGTATAACCTTATACATTTTGTTTTCACATCTTCAAGACCTCTGTCAGTAAAATAAATACCGTTAGATACTTAAAGGGCTTGTGCCACCATACACACAAGACAGGTGATAAATGTCTGATAACTGGCACAACCCCCACTGATAAATGAAACAGGGGGCCTAAGTCCCCCCATAATTCCTTGCTGCATACTGCTGCCCCATTCAGAGTGATTAATATAGGGGAGTGCTATACTGTAAGGCTATGTTCACACGGCAGTAATTGCGGGACATTTTTCTCCCCGCAATTACGTCGTGTGTATGGGAGCGAGGGGGGAGGGGCGCAAGCATGTCACTTCTCTCTCCGCTCGCCGTATTTGGCGAGCGGGGAGAGGAGACGTAATTCATAGTTCTCTATGAGACCTGTGGATTACCGTAATGACAGACTATTTAAACCCGAATTTGGCAGTAGGCGCGATTAGGGTGAAATACTCCCAAAATAACCGTGTGAACTACCTAAGGCACAGGTGTCAAACTGCGGCCCTCCAGCGTGGAAAACTACAACTCCATCATGCATTTGTATAAATCTATAAAAGTTGGCATGATGGAGTTGTTAGTTTCCCAACAGCATGGAGGGCGCAGAGTTTGACACCCTGGCCTAAAGCGATGTTCACTACGGTTATTCTAGGGCGGATTTCAGCCGTATTGCCTCCAATTAAAGCTGAAATCTGTCCCAGGCATTTCGTAATCCCCCAGTTCTCATAGAGAACTATGGATTACGTCTCCTCTCCCTGCTCAGTGAATCCCCCGCGGGGGATATTAAAAGGGCATTGAATTACAGCGGCGTAACGTGCCGCGGTAGTGCAAGTCTATGGGCCGGCGAGGTGACATGCACATTATCCTGGCGGAATCCGCGCCGTGAATAATGAATGTATATGGGGCCGGCGAGCTGCTGCACGGCTGCCGGCGTAATTGCGGGCGAAATCTGTCCCCGCATTTACGCCGACTATAAGCCGTGTGAACATGGCCTAAGGGTGTGTTCACACGGCTTATTTCAAGGCATAACCTTACAATCACATGGAAACGTACACTTTTTCCAGCACCACTCCCGATCCAGCTTCTTTTTATGATGGAACCGGTGTGTTGCTGGAATAGATATAAACCTATCTTTATACGATGAACAAATATTCCAAATTTTATGGATTGCCGGATCCCATTAACCCCGACACTTGTAACAAGACAGTCCTATAAAAAAAAATTTATTTTTTCATTTTTAAGTTAGAATACATTGCTGCGCGGCTGTCGGAATCCATGTTCCTCCAGTCTTCCCCCCTCATAGGGCCGCCATGCAGGAACAGTGTGATCCTTGGTGAAGTATAATCCATTCCTCGTAGACATTCATATTGGAGTCACCACAAGCAAGCATGGGTCCTGTGCCCTATATTGCAGCAGCCTGGCACCGGACATAAGATCCATGCTGCTCCCGTTCTAGCTTCCTCCTCCACTTTCGGTAACGTTCATTTGTTTTTAGCGTCCTCTTCACTCTTGTCTACCTCTTCCAGCAGTTCAGACACCGGTCTATACAGGATGTCATCAATCTCAGTCTCTTCCCTGAAATACGCCCATAACAGAACCACTGTGAAAAACAGGCTGACGGGCAGCACCTTCCACCAGGGCCGCTGGTAGTCACTCCCAAAAGACTGCGCCACGCTCCATCGCCGGTGGCTGCCTTTACTGGCAGAAAACTTCAGGGGCTTCTGGTCCTCGTGCTCCTCTGTATAATCCGGGCGGCTTTTGACGTGAACCGTTCGAGCATTGGGAATAGCAAGCGCCGGCTGCAACACCCTGGAATAGAGAAGAGGCAGTCATTGCATTTTACAACCAACGCTTTCTGTGGCATATTTAGTGAAGAACCGCAGGGGGTCAGACAGCGAGGCCCCGATAGGCCCAAAAACTGATTGTCACTATAAACTGCAAGATGAGGGGGATGTAAAAAGGGTGCAAAAGTAATGCCCATGGCGACCAATCAGATCACACCTCAATTTTTCAGAGGCTCTTTGGAAAGTGAATGCAGCCAATAGGAACTACTCAACTTTTCCTCTGAATCAATTGTGATCCCTGCAAACCTCGATAACAAAAAAAAAAACCCCCACAAAATTTTCTTAAACCCCAAATTTTTTTTAAAGGATTTTTTTAAAGGAAAAAACGGGGGGGGGGGGGGGGGGGGGGGGGGGGGGGGGGGGGGGGGGGGGGGGGGGGGGGGGGGGGGTGGGGGTTTTTTTCTTTTTTTTTTTTTTTTTTTTTTTTTTTTTTTTTTTTTTTTTTTTTTGCAAGCCACCTAGATATAGCAAAAAAACCCACAATTCACTACCGCATTTTTCGGACTATAAGCGCAGTTTTTCCTCCCCAAATTTGGAAGGAAAACAAGGGTGCGTCATATTCTGACTGTAGGTAGTGAAAGTTATAGGAGACGCCGCTAACAGCATTGTAGAAGCTGCGGCGATGGCTGGAGATTCCCTCAGGGACAAGCTGTGGCTTTCACTTCTCCGCAGCAGCTTCCTCCCCTGCACAGTTTCATCAGGCACCGACTTTGGAGAGGAGGAATCGTGGGCAAAGTCAGGGTCAGCGGGAGACAACTGAGAGCAGTGTGCAGGGAAGAAGTGACCCCTACATACACAGTGCCAGGAAGCAGCAAGAGGTCACATCTGCCCATAACCTCCCTCCAGGCACAACACACACCAGTAATAAAAGAATAGTAGGAGGAAGCTAGGGAGAGAGGAGGAACAGCAGACAACTACAAGTCCCAGCAGCCCCTGCAGCTACAATGGCCGACAGAGGAAGTGTTGGAAACGGAGCAGAAGAATACAAGAAGTATACCAGCGGTCCCCGGGTTATGAACGGGATAGGGACTGTAGGTTTGTTCTCAAGTTGAATTTGTATGTAAATCAGAACAGGTATATGTATTAAATGTAACTCCAGCACAATGTTTTTTTTTTTTTAGTTTTGGACAGTGCAGGGAAGGGTTTTTACATTTGTCTTGCGGTCTGTGCCCCCATTAAGAAGATTTAACCTCATGTGCTGCTGTGACATGCTGGAACTTGTCATTCCACAGCTACTATCTGCTGTGGTACGTGGAACTAGAAGTGCCAGCATGCCCCGCTCCCCGCGCCATTTCTGGCTAGACAGACTAAGGTCTTCCAGGACTCTTGACTCTGCACCCTTCACCCCCTGTTCCCTTGCCATCTTGTCTCCCCTCCCTCCTCCCCTCCCCTGTATGAATGCAGGTCTGTATGTCTGGAATTTTGGATTGTTTGCTTTGTTTAATATTACAGGCGTTCAAGGCTTAGCCTAATACACCTAGTTCAGTCTGTTAGATTTTGGGGCCCACCTGTCGCCCTCCTAATCATTTAAGCCATTGACTGCTCTTCGTTATTGTTTAATCACTATATCTGCCCTCATGTGCTTTAAGGCTTTTTGATTGACTATAATTTCTCAGACGCCACAACTACTCCTGCCTTTAAAAGGTGTTCCCATCACTCTAGCTGCGGTGTCAGTTAATCGCTCCCTTAAAGCACTTACCAGTGAGACTAACCCCGTGTTGGCGAATCAGTGTTTATCGCACTGCTTAACACATAGTTGCCAACTTTTGAAAATGAAAAAGCAGGGGGATTTTTAGTGGGTGCGCCGTTAGCGCGCTGCGCAAAAATTTGCATGGAACGCCCATCTTGTCGGTTTTCCACCCCTTTAAAAAGCACACCCACTTACCTAACTTGCATAACGCTTTGGAAAAACCGGAGATCCTTATACCAGGTATAGCCCCCATAACCAGGTAGTGCCCCTTACAGGCCAGTAGATGCCCCCTCTGTTTGCCAGGTAGAGCCAAATTTTTTAGCCAGTAGGTGCCCCCATTGTTAGCCAGGTAAAATGCCCCCATCTGTTTGCCAGGTTGTGCCCCCACTGGTTGCCAGGTCGTGCCCCCTCTGTTCGCCTGGTAGTGCCCCCTTTGTTTGCCAGGTAGTGCCCCCATTGTTTGCCAGGTAGTGCCCCCATCTGTTTGCCAGGTAGATGTCCCCATCTTTTTTGCCCCGGGAGATGTCCCCATCTGTTTGCCAGGTAGATGTCCCCTCTGTTGCCAGGTAGTGTCCCCTCTGTTGCCAGGTAATGTCCCCTCTGTTGCCAGGTAGATGCCCCCCTCTGTTGCCAGGTAGTTGCCCCTCTTTTGCCAGGTAGTGCTCCCTCTGTTGCCAGGTATGCCCCCCCCTGTTGCCAGGTAGTGCCCCCCTGTTGCCAGGTAGATGCCCCCATTGTTACCCGGGAGTGCCCCTAAAGCTAATAAAAATTTAAATAATAAAATCCACTCACCTTACCAGCTCCTGCAGCGCGGGCCCGCTCCTGCCCGATCTCTTCAGCGGCGCGTCACTTCCCCCTGCGCCGCTGACCTGTATGCACGGCGCGCACAGACGCCGGACATACAGGGGGAGGAGGGAGCGATCCCTCCTGCCTCCTCCCTGCACAGTGAGACCGGGGGGCGGGTGAGCGGCCGCTGCGGCCGCTTTACCCGCCTGTTTGGAGCGGGCCCGGGCGCAAAGTAGCGCACCAGCGCTACTCTTGCGCCGCGGTAATTTAAAGGACGCCCGCCGCCTGCAGGGGGCGGGAGGAATGCCAACTCCCCCGGGAGGTCGGGAGGGGACCCCAAATAGCGGGACCCCCCCGCCCCAAAAAAGGGAGAGTTTGGCATGTATGGGTTAAAAATCGTTTATTTTATTCTGCACTAGCACTGTCCTCACTGACAATATCTGTATTGCCTTGTTTATTACTTTCATTCTTTCTATGTGAGTTTTTTATGTCTTGAAAATAAAACTTTTAAATATGAAAAAAGAAGTGCCAGCATGCCCCATAAGTCTCCATTTGTAACTAGGAGACAGAGGTAAGTTGTCACGGTGTAAGTTGGGGACTGTGTGTGGGTATATGCACACATACACACACTTTCTTGTACATACACTATAACAGTGTACATATGTATAAGAAATAGTGCATATATTTATACACATATGTACACTATACTATTCACCGCAGTAACAGCACAGGGATGTCTCCCAGCAGGGATTATACAGCGTGTTCTTACATCTTGTATTTTTCTGCTCAGCTCTCAGCACTTCCTCCTTCTCAGGCATTGCAGCTGCTCGGCTGCTGGGACTTGTAGTTTTCTGCTGTTCCTCCTCTCTCCCTAGCTGCCTCCTACTATACTGCTATTAATGCCTGTAGTCTGCTGATTTGTAATGTTACTGGAGGGAGGTTATGGGAAAGGGACAGAAGTGACCTCCTGCAGCGTGTGTGTGTGTATATGTATGTATATATAAATATATATATATATACACATCCATCCTTTAGTAGTCATGTACTCTAGGAGGACTAAATACTAAAGTAAAAAACAGATAAATATTAAAAGTTTAAGGATTAACGTTTAAAAGTTTCAATTTTTTTGCCTCCACTAAAAACCCAGGTGCGTCTTATGGTCCGCAAAATACGGTATATAGTAATCTAATACATACATGCCTTTCTGTGTCTTCAGTCGATTCATAACTGAAACACTGCCACCATGTGCTTGGATGACCACATGACATGCTAAGGCATATGTGGGCCCATAGAGGGGGACTTGACACCTAATTGTTTCTACTGTGGAGGACGCTGTGGGCCCCACTCAACAGCCAGGAATTGGGGGTTGAGGGAGGTCAACCCACTCACCAGTGCAGCGGAGTGAGACTCCTGCTGCACTCACAGTCAGCGCCTACATTGAAGCGATATACTGGAACATACAGTGATGTAAGCAGGACCAAACGAGGTGGAAGCCGTCTTATCCAAACTCACTCCACTGTGCCCTGCAATCAGCAGTGTAGTGAATGGACATTGACATATGCAGATTGCAGCCATCGTCCTGGGACAAGAACACTGTCCTTATATTGGTGATCCCATCACAAGCATTGATAGCATAGCAATAGGATATGCTATCAATGTCAGATAGGTGAAGGTACCTGAGGTGGGACCTCCACTTATACCCCGAATAGCCCCAAAACCCCACACTCTGAATAGAGAAGTGACTATACGTGCATGACTTCTCTTCATTCATTTCAATGGGAGTCTTGAGAACAGCTCTTCATTCTCCAAATGAATGAATGGAGATTAACAGCACAAGTGCGGCCACTTGTCCGAGCGGGGAATTTCGGGGGTCTATGTCGTGGATAGGTGCGGCCCCATGAGGATGCATTTTCCAGGATGGGGGTGTGTGGGTGTGTGTGTGGGTGGGGTTGTGTGTGTGGGTGTGTGTGGTTCCAACCTCGAACAAGATGCTAGTTGTTTCAAAAACGCTCAGTGTTTCAATTTCCATTTTCAGTATCTCTGCTTGTTGTCAGTGAACAAAGACATTTATAGCCCAAGATGGAGAATCTGTCCAAATCACATCCAACAGGTCCACAGCGCGAGAAAGCAGAGAGCTCTTAAAGGGCTTGTCTCACTACAAGGATTTCTTTTTATGTTAAAGATCTTGCAAAAACAAGTCACTTTGCAATATATGTCCATTACCAGTGTCCTACCTATTCCTAGATATCCCCTCTTGTATGGGCTGTATAAACTCCTCAGGTCGCTATAGCTACAGACCTGTTCAATCTCTCCTGATAGGCTGCCAGTGCTGGTTACTATAGCTACAGACCTGTTTGATCTATCCTGATAGGCTGCCAGCACTGGTTGCTATAGCTACAGACCAGGCTTCTTTTGCAGCCTAGTGGAAGCCAGCAAACACGCCCCTGAATTCAAAGTGAAACCAAGAAAACAGAACTGAGGTAAGATGAATCAGTGTAGTGAGACAACCCCTTTAAAAAGTGTGTGTAAATTAGAGCAGGAATATAAGGCTATGGAGAATGCCAGACAGTATCTTATCGTCTTTTTAATGGTTTTGGGGGACGTTTCTGTCCGCGGTTTGCGGATACGGATTCACCTGTCCCCTACAACCACTGAGTTGCACTGGGTGGAAGATTGTGCTTGCCCCAAATTTTTCAGAACTCCAGCGGCTGAAAATCTATTTTCTATTAAAGTCTATGGGGACTGTTTCGTGTCGGTTTTCAGATGGTTTCCAAATCTGAAAACTGTCTGAAAATCTGACCAAAAACCCACCTGACGGCGGACGGACCCTGAAAGCGGAAGTGGGTTTCCATTTGTGGTGCACAGAAAGAAACCTGCAGCAAATGCATGAAGAGGCGCGGCTCGAAAACAACGAGAAGAGTTCTCAGTTACATAAGTGATTACAACACCAGTCGGAGTGACTTCTCCCATTACAGTGGGGACGGGTCTAACAGATGTGAATGTAATAGAGAATGTTTCCACTCACTGGCAGCAGGCAGGGTCCTGAAATCAGGGAAGGATGGAGGATTTATTATACAATGATTTCTTAAAAAGCCGCTAATAACTTCCATCTTACATCAGGCTTCCTGGGAGATGTAGTTCCTCATCAGCTGTATATTATATGCTTATAATGACCAGTGCAGGACAAGGTGTCGGAGACAAACCTGGCAGGATACACACCGCTCTCATACCAGACCTCAGTGCCCCTATAAGAGTGCTGGTCACCTGGCTCACACAAGGGCCAACTTTTATACCTAAGTGCCCCCATCCACAGGTCAGTCACCTTCCCCATAAGAGCGCCAGCCCGCGTCCCAGAGCGGCCCCATAAGAGCGCCAGCCCGCGTCCCAGAGCGGCCCCATAAGAGCGCCAGCCCGCGTCCCAGAGCGGCCCCATAAGAGCGCCAGCCCGCGTCCCAGAGCGCCCCATAAGAGCGCCAGCCCGCGTCCCAGAGCGACCCCATAAGAGGGCCAGCCCGCGTCCCAGAGCGACCCCATAAGAGCGCCAGCCCGCGTCCCAGAGCGACCCCATAAGAGCGCCAGCCCGCGTCCCAGAGCGACCCCATAAGAGCGCCAGCCCGCGTCCCAGAGCGCCAGCCCGCGTCCCAGAGCGCCCCCATAAGAGCGCCAGCCCGCGTCCCAGAGCGCCCCCATAAGAGCGCCAGCCAGCGACCCAGAGCGACCCCATAAGAGCGCCAGCCCGCGTCCCAGAGCGACCCCATAAGAGGGCCGGCCCGCGTCCCAGAGCGCCCCCATAAGAGGGCCGGCCCGCGTCCCAGAGCGACCCCATAAGAGCGCCAGCCCGCGTCCCAGAGCGCCCCCATAAGAGGGCCGGCCCGCGTCCCAGAGCGACCCCATAAGAGGGCCAGCCCGCGACCCCATAAGAGGGCCAGCCCGCGACCCCATAAGAGGGCCAGCCCGCGACCCCATAAGAGGGCCAGCCCGCGACCCCATAAGAGGGCCAGCCCGGACCCCATAAGAGCGCCAGCCCGCGTCCCAGAGCGCCCCCATAAGAGCGCCAGCCCGCGTCCCAGAGCGCCAGCCCGCGTCCCAGAGCGCCCCCATAAGAGCGCCAGCCCGCGTCCCAGAGCTCCCCCATAAGAGCGCCAGCCCGTGTCCCAGAGCGCCCCCATAAGAGCGCCAGCCTGCGCCCCCAACCAGTCTACCAGAGTACCCCATTATTAGAGTTCCAGCCTGTGTACCGAACAGCCCCATAGCAGTGCCAGTCACATTACCCCAGTGGCCACCATAACTCCTGCTGGCAGCCTGGAGAAGCACCCGGAGCTCTCACCTGCGCGCAGTCCTAAGGCACAAACCCCGGTACATGCTGCCGACTCCGCCACTACTCAAACAAGCTACAACATCCCTCCGGGGACTGCACAGGCGCACTGCAGCCTGCCCACACCTGCTCTGAAGGTCGCCGGAAGCAGAAGTGACGCCTGTGCACACACTTCCGATTAGAACACAGTGCCGCCATTTTAACTTCGGGCAAAATAATTAGAGAACGAAAAATTGAAACCTAGATCCATGGAAAGAGACGTAGTGGTCTGATGGGAGCGTGCGCGCACCGGAGCTGTGATATCAGAGCTGCGGCGGACACAGGCGGGCAGGAACCGTCCGCGCCATCTAGTGCTGGCCGGAGGAAATGCAGCATACTATCCTGCCTGCTGAGCCCGTGCTGTCCTCTAGAGGGAGTCGTTACACACAATGTGCTGCGTGACCGCGGGTGCTGCCGGGAGTTGTAGTTTTCCAGCAGTTGGAAATCACTGGATTCCCTAACCTAAGATAAGGATTCAGTTATCTGGATGAGCAGCGATATTATTAGCAGTTATAAGCGTGTGCGCCACGTGTTACTATTATGATGTTTCTTTAATTCGCTTCCTCTGGGTATTTTGTATTCTACACAGACTGCTCTATAGGACTTAGGGTTTGTTCACACAGGTATTGCGGTGCGTCGCTATGCGCCTGGTGTATTAGAAGTAAGCACTGGCCAGCCCGTGCTTCTAAATCGCTGGGAGGCCAGCCCATTCACCTTCTTTTGCCCGGCGCGCAAAATGTGTGGGAGAAAACAGAGGTAATCATAGCACACCTATGATTACCATGATTGTGGTCACATGTGTCACTTTGTGTAAGAATAACTTTTTGATACTTTTACCTATCTCTGTGATTCAGGGATTGTTTTCTCCTGACATGTTGTGTTTTAAGATGAAAGTATGAAATTTTGGACCATACAATCCTTGTTTATGTGTGTACAATATCAAACTGTTGTGAAAAGTTTTAAATAATTAGCAATTTTATTACTAGCATCTACCATATGTCTACTGTAGGTTGGCATCATTTTTCAAATGTCTTTTTATCTTTATACGACATTAGGGGGCTTAGAAATGTAGTAGTCATTTTTCACATTTTCAAGAAAATTAGCAAAATAGTTTTTTTAGGGACCTGTCCAGTTCCGACGTGGCCTGTGTGTTAGATACCCCCATAAATGACTTCATCTAAGAAACTAGTATAGTATTCAAAACAGAAATTTCAAAATTTCACTTTTTTTGCAGATTTAACATTTTTAGCCATAATTTACTGGAACACAGTAGATGTGACAATGAAAATGCAACTCAACATTGATACCCCCAATTCTACAGTTTTTAGAGATATCCTATTTGGCTCAACCACAAGCCTCAGAGTAAGAGGAGCACCTACCAGATTTTGGGGTCTCATTTTCATTGCAATTTTTTTCAGGCACCATTCCAGGTTTGTGGACGCCCTAAGGTGCTAAAACTTAGTAAACACCCTGAAAAAAATGCCATATTGGAAACTACACCCCTTAACCCACCTGGACATATGGGTACGTCTTGGTGGCGCTAAGGAGCTGTGTAACAGGATCACAGCGCGATCCTGTTACACAGCTGCCAGGTGTTAGCGGCTAATTGCAGCTAACACCCGGCAGTTACAGCACGGGGGCGACGCCGCCTGCGCTGTTTAACCCTTTAGGCGCCGTGGGAAAGATGGCCGCTGTGTCTAAATGAATGAGAAACGGTGCTGCGCACCGTTCCTTGCTCCGGTCAGAGCCCCTGCGGTTCCGATGGGTGAACATGGCAGCTGGGAGCCTTGTGAAGTCTTCCATCGCTGCCATGTCCTCGTTTGCCCCACTTCCGGTCACAGGCAGGAAGGGAGGAAACCGCCATCTTAGTACAGCCTAATGCATTGTCTAAGCAATGCATTAAGCTGTATTAACGATTGTGCCCCCTAGTGGTGAAGCGGCCTAGGGGGACTCAATGTTAAAGTATAAAAAAAATAAAAAAGTATTAAAAGTTCAAATCACCCCCCTTTCGCCATTTTACAAATAAAAAAAAAATTTGAAAAAGTTACACATATTTGGTGTCGCCGCCTCCAAAAAAGTCCAATCTATAAAAATATAACATCATTTATCCTGTACGCTGAACACCGTAGAAGAAAAAAATTCCAAACGCCAAAATTGCGTTTTTTGGGTAATTTCATGTCCTATAAAAATTGGAATAAAAGTGATCAAAAAAGTCGCATGCATTCCAAACTGCTAGTAATAAAAGGTATGCGTCAGCCCGCAAAAAATGCCGCCTCACTGAGGTCCGTAGGTGTTAGTACAAAAAAGTTATTGGTCGCACAAAATGGCGCCGCGGCTCAAATTTCAAGTAGTAGAAAATGTTTGGAATTTTTTTACACCACCAAAACATAACGGAAACCCTACATGTTTGGTATTGGCGGATGCATATCAACCTGTAGAATACAGAGAACACATATTTACTGAAGATTGAACGCCGCAACAATAAAAGTCCCTCAATCATGGCGCAAGTACATTTTTTTCACATTTTGCCCCACTTAGAATTTTTTATGCGGTTTCCCAGTATATTCTATGGTAATATGAATAACACCACTGGAAAGTAAATCTTGTCCAACAAAATAAAAGCCCCCATATTTCTATCTAGGTGGAAAAATAAAAATGTTATGGCTTTTGGAAGGCGAGGAGGATAAAAATGAAGAGTAATATTTTTTTCTTTGGAGGGATTAAAGGGTTAAGGAATATATCCAAGGGTGCAGTGAGTATTTCGACCCCACAGGTGTTTCACTAATTTTTTTAGCGTGAGGCTGTGAAAATTTATTTGTCTCCAACAATCTGTAATTTTAGGTGGAAATGTTTAATTTTTACAAGGAATCATAGAAAAAAAGTACCTCAAATTTTGTTACACAATTTCTTCCAAGTTCGGCAATACCCTACATGTGGGTGTAAACTGCTATTTGTGTGCATGGCAGGGCGTACAAGTAAAGGAACTCTATTTGGCTTTTGGGATTGCAGATTTTGGTGGGGCCATGTCGCATTTGCAAAGCTCCCAAACTACCAGAACAGGTGAAACCTTCCAGAAGTCGCCCCATCTTGGATTCAATACCCCTCGTGGATCTCATCTAGGGGTGTATTGTGCATTTTTGGCGCAAAGGTGCTCCATAGTTTTTTTTAGCATTTGGCCATGAAAATGGGGGGGGGGGAAAACACAGTTCCGCCATTGTTTTTTTAAATTAATTTTTACAGCGTTCACCGTGCAGTGTAAATGACATAATAACTTTACTTTGCAGATCCATACAATTACAATGATAGAAATTTTATATAGTTTTTGTATGTTTTATTATCTTTACATAATAAAAAATGCGTTTGTAAAAAATAGTGTTTTTATGTCGCCATAGTCTGACAGCCATAACTTTTTTATTTTTCTCTATCAGGAGCTTATTTCGGTCTTCAACATCAAATTTGGCAAACTCTTCTTTTCTTTTATATCAATGTATTAATCTTAACATGAAAGTCCAACATTTACAGACATATGGTATATGTCTGTAAATGTTGGACTTTCATGTTAAGATATGGTATATGTCTGTAAATGTTGGACTTTCATGTTAAGATATGGTATATGTCTGTAAATGTTGGACTTTTATGTTAAGATATGGTATATGTCTGTAAATGTTGGACTTTCATGTTAAGATATGGTATATGTCTGTAAATGTTGGACTTTCATGTTAAGTTATGGTATAATGTCTGTAAATGTTGGACTTTCATGTTAAGATATGGTATATGTCTGTAAATGTTGGACTTTCATGTTAAGATATGGTATAATGTCTGTAAATGTTGGACTTTCATGTTAAGATATGGTATATGTCTGTAAATGTTGGACTTTCATTAAGATATGGTATATGTCTGTAAATGTTGGACTTTCATGTTAAGATATGGTATATGTCTGTAAATGTTGGACTTTCATGTTAAGATATGGTATATGTCTGTAAATGTTGGACTATCATGTTAAGATATGGTATATGTCTGTAAATGTTGGACTTTTATGTTAAGATATGGTATATGTCTGTAAATGTTGGACTTTCATGTTAAGATATGGTATATGTCTGTAAATGTTGGACTTTCATGTTAAGATATGGTATATGTCTGTAAATGTTGGACTTTCATGTTAAGATTAATACATTTATATAAAAGAAAAGAAGAGTTTGCCAAATTTGATGTTGAAGCATATGAAGCAATGGTGGTAGCTTACCTGGTGACTCTTTGCTGAATGGTATACGCCTAAAGGAGTTTTTTTTCTTATATAAATAATTTACTTTTTTCGGTCTTTTTTACTTTGTGGGTTGTGTTGCTTTTTTTTTTTTTTTTTTTCTCATTAAGATACGTTTATTGAGAATATAAATGAGTCAAAACAAGTCAAAAGCAACAAATGTATAAAGGTATACATAACACATAACATGAATTGCGAAACCGAACAGTAATATCGATGTATTATGTGGTCAAGAAAGACAAAAGAGTGGTAATAAGTAATGAACATACAATTGAAAGAAGATACAATCATAACATAGCTGCTGTTAGGATAGTCTAATCATGAACACATTAAAAACATGTGTAAACATAATACAACATTTCGTGGACAAACTGATATGCTAATATATGCAGTTTAACGAGCAAGTTGGGGCTTTGTGGGTCCTCATATGCAAAGGCAAGGGGGGGGGGGAAGAGGGAGGGAAGGGGAAGAGGAGGAAAGGAAAAAAAAAAAAAGGGGGGGGGGGGAGGCAGGGAAAACGACTGAGAAACACAGAGGGAAGGGATGACAATAGATGATCTTGAGGTTGGGCACAATCGTTGTCAAGAGAGCCCAGAGAACGAAAGGCTGCAGAGGCAGTGAATTGCAACCAAGGCGCCCAGGTAGTAATCAAAGTGTGCGTCTGTTCCTGCATCATAACCATTAGTTCTTCCATGTGGTATGTGTTTGTGACCTCTGTAAACCACTCCTCAATGGAAGGGGGCTCAACCGATTTCCAGTGCCTTGGGATAACCGTTTTTGCTGCCTGCAGAAGATGTTTCAGGAAGGATCTTTTGTAGGCAGGGGCCGAAGTGTCAAACATGAATAAGAGAGCCGCTTGTGGAGTTTTAGGAACAGTTATCCCAGAGGTCAGAGGGATGGTTTGATATACCATTTTCCAAAATCTATGCAATGAGGGGCAATCCCACCAAATATGTAACATTGTGCCCCCCACTGCTCCACATCGCCAACAGGTGTCCGGAACTGAGGGGTACCATTTGTGAAGTAGACTAGGGACTCTGTACCAACGAGTCAAGATCTTAAAGCTAGTCTCCTGTGCTTTAGAAGCTATAACAGATTTATGGGAAAGATTAAAAAATTTGTGCCACTGAGAAGAAGTAAATCGCTTATCAAGCTCTCGTTCCCAAGTGGCACAGTATGAAGGAAGTCCTTCATGATCTGAAGGAGAGAGCTGGACGTATAGGGCGACATGTATCAAGCTCTAGGCATCGGAGCGCACATTTTCGCCCAATTTAAAGTGAAAGCTGCGCCTCATGTATGTCGGCGCCCGAGGTGCGCTCATACATGCGGTGTAAAGTCCCCTGCGCCTCGCCAGTGTATGAGGCGCAGTGCGGGACTTAGGCGCAGAAGGAATGCGTCTAACATGTATTCCGATTCGAGACAGGCTGGAAAACAGCGAGAAATCATTTAACATGTTAGTGAATCGCAAAAAGAGTTGTCTTTCAAATGAATGAATGAATAAAGAGAAATATCAAAGCTGTCTAAAAGCGAATAAATGTAGTGAAAAAGTGGATCATCTAAAATTAAAGGGAAAATATAGAAGATCGCAAAAGAAATAAATCTCAGCTCTCAGCTCCGTGAGGCATGGAGTATGAATCAAAAAAATCGTTTTTTTTTAGGTGTAACATATGTAACGAAATGGGTGTAACGAAAATAAACAAATAAAAATGAATTCAATGAGTTCATTTTTATTTGTTTATTTTCGTTACCCCCATTTTAAATTGTTAAATTTTATTTTACACATCGGTACAACTTCTTGAGCCTTATCATTTGATTTCTGGCATGTACAGTTTTATTATAGATTGCATTAGAAAACCCATAAGAGCGTCGCTCACTCTCCCATTGGTCCAAATAACCGCGCCTCTTTTAACTTAGCCAATCACAAACAGAGCTCGCTCTGCATTTCTTTTCCCCATAGAACTCTATGAGAAGGTTAGCTCACCCGCTGATTGGCTAAGCAGGGCGAGCCCCTCTTCCCCCCAACCAATCACAGTACTAGAATATTTCCCATACACAGTAATAACTTTTAGGACGCCCTTCTATCGCGCCCTTTTTGCTCCACTCAAAATAGACGCACTACATATGATTGGTGGATTCATATCTGCCGCCTGGTCTCAACCAATCAGCTCTTTTCTGCCTTTTTTACTGTATTTTCAACTGTCCGCCTTTTCATGTGATTGGTCAATACTACTCCATAGCTTATAATGGGTCACTGTCGCTCCTATTCTGATTGGCTGGTTTTTGCTGACCAATGAGAAGAGCTTCAAGAATTTGAATTACTGTATTTCCCGGCAATTCTCTATATCCCAATTCCTGATGTAGCGCGGGTGACGGCAACAAACGCGTTGTTAGTGATTTTATTAATATATGTTTTTAGAAGGTTTGAGCTCTTTTTCAGATAATATTTTACACCTAATAACAACTATTTTTTTAATCATACTCCATGCCGCACGGAGCTGAGATTTCAGTGCCCCTGTCTCTCCATAGACTACAAGGGGACAAAGTAGCTCGCGCTCTGTTGGCCGGGATAGCCAAGCCACTGCTAGTTAAACCCAAATCAGCTCTTTTCTTGCCTTTTTTACTCTTTTTTGAACTGTCCCGCCTTTTCATTTGATTGGTCCACACTACTCCATAGGTTATAATGGGTCACTGTCGCTCCTATTCTGATTGGCTGGTTTATGCCGACCAATGAGAAGCGCTTACAGAATTAGAATTTTTAATATCCCAATTCCTAATGTTGCGCCGTTATTGATTTTTTTTAGTGATTTTATAAATGTATGTTTATAGAAGGTTTGAGCTCTTTTTCAGATAATGTTTTACACCTAATAAAAACGATTTTTTGGGGAATCATACTCCATGCCTCACGGAGCTGAGAGCTGAGATTAATTTCTTTGGCGATCTTATATATTTTTCCTCTAATTTTACGTTCTCGCTCCACTTCGCCTCCTCCGGCTCATTTAGACCACATTCAACTAGGTCTGCCTGTCGGAGCTGTCGAGCGCTGCAATGCGCCGCACTTTGCCGACCCGCGATCATGCATGCCTCGGAGTTTTCGAATGTGCTGCGTCCCGCCCCAGAACGCCACACCGCGCCCACTGCACGCCCCTTCATGTTAGACGCATCCGAAAGTGGCGAAAGTTGCGCCTAACAGTGCATCACTGCGTCCGACAGGAGATTCGGACCAGTGAGGCGCCGTTTCCGCCAGAAAACAGGCGCAAATCACGATCATACATGTCGCCCATAGTGTATAAATTGTGTGGCGGGGTGGAGAATCCAGGAGACACATTTCCTCGAAGAGGGTGAGAGATCTCTGCGTGTCAACGTTACGTTTGAGAGAGGCAATAAAATGCCGTAATTGACTGTATTTGAAGCAAGAGGAGGGGCGAGAAGTAATCTCTGGGGGCATTGAGAGAAAGGGCAATGGGTTCCCCCCTCTCATAACCATATTGAGACGCAAAGGGGTTAGTTTAGAACTGCCTAAGAACGGGTGTGAACCAATACCCGGAGGGAAGGCTGGATTGTCGGAGATAGGCATCAACGGGCCCTGTCTGTCAATCAGATTGTCATATGACTTGTATGATGTGATGGCGGCAAGTGTGTGCCAAGTGGAGAAAGAGATGTAATATTTGTTAGTTGAGTTGCTGTTTTTATTGGTACCATTATGGGGGGCATATGATGCTTTGATCACTTTTTATTGAGGTTTTTGGGAGGCAGGATGGAGATAATACAACAATCCTGGTGGTGGTTTTTATTTTTTTACAGCGATCACCGTGCGGTATAAATGACATGTTAGCTTTACTCTTCAGGTCGATACGATTACAGCGATACCCAATTTGTATATTTTTTATGTTTTACTGCTTTTACACAATAAAAACACTTTTATTCAAAAAGGAAAACATATTTTTGCATCGCCACAGTCTGAGAGGCATAACTTTTTTATTTTTCTGTGTATGGAGTTGTATAGTGGCTTGTTTTTTTGTGGGATGAGTTGACGTTTTTATTGGTATCATTTTTGGGGGCAAGGCTTTTTATTGTTTTTAAATCTGTTTTTTGGAAGGCAGGGTGACGAAAATACTGCAATCCCAGTAGTGTTTTTTATTTTTAATAACGCTCATCGTGCAGCAGGGCCATTGCTAGGGTCCCAAAACATTCGGGGCCCAGGCCCTTTGTGTTAAGTATTCTCAGTAGGGTTGCGTTCACACGGCATTTTTCACGCCCCATTTTGAGCTGCGACATGTATTTTTACAAAGAATATATATTATTATTATAATAAATATTATATTTATTCTATCCAGAACAGGTAGTCATAGTTCTCAGTGAGAGCCATGAATTACCATAATGTCGGCCCGTACGACAGGTGTGTTGAAGCGCAATTACGTGCCGAAGTACGGACCAACATTACGTCGTGTGAACATGCACAGCGTATTTGTGGGACATACCTGTGCTGTAATGTGCCCAAAGTGCGCCCTGCAAATACGGTAAGATCATAGCGGTGAGCGCTGTGATTACCTGTTGTTTTCCTTGGCCACTTCTTTAAAGGGGAAAAGTGAAAGTGGATGGGAGGTGGCCAGAGCGCTGCTGAAATTACGCACTGGACAGCGCTTACTTCCAACAGCAGGCGTATAGCGGTGTGCACAGGTACGTGCCACTACACACTGTGTGAACATAGGATAGGTTCACATGGCGTACTGCTGCACGTACTATATGCGGCACAGTACGCTGTGTGTTTTGGAAGTACGCGCTGTTCACGGGGGCCGGCCCCATTCACTGCCATGATCAGTAGCACTTAAGCGCCATGAAGAAGTGACTTGTCACTTTTCTCCCCCAGCGTACAATACCACTGTAAGACGAGGCGTAATTCATTGCTCTCATAGAGAGCTATGAATTACGCAATTGTGGTGCACCTGTCAGGTGTAGTGAAGCACAAATACACTGCGAAATTACGACGTGTGAACATACCCTTAGTCAGGTTGCAGCAGCTAGCTTAAAATATACGCAACGCTGACAAATGACAAGTATAAAAAAATTATATTCAAATAGAATTGATCATCAGGTTGTAGTTTACACGTCTAAGGGACACAACAGGCAGGATTATGTTTAGTACCGTGAATGGGGCGATATTGTGGATATGTGTGTATATACATATAAACACACATATATACAGTGCCTTGCGAAAGTATTCGGCCCCCTTGAACTTTTCAACCTTTTGCCACATTTCAGGCTTCAAACATAAAGATATAGAATTAAACATTTTTTGTGAAGAATCAACAAGTGGGACACAATTGTGAAGTGGAACGAAATTTATTGGATATTTAAAATGTTTGTAAAAAAAAAAAAAAAAAGTGGGGCGTGCAAAATTATTCGACCCCTTTACTTTCAGTGCAACAAACTCACTCCAGAAGTTCAGTGAGAATCTCTGAATGATCCAATGTTATCCTAAAAGAATGATGATGATAAATATAATCCACCTGTGTGTAATCAAGTCTCTGTATAAATGCACCTTCTCTGTGATAGCCTCAGGGTTCTGTTTGAACCACAGAGAGCATCATGAAGACCAAGGAACACACCAGGCAGGTCCGTGATACTGTTGTGGAGAAGTTGTGGAGAAATGTTTCAAAAAATGGAAACCTTTCATTCTTTCCCATTTTCCAGAGACGAGATAGCCCAACTGATGACCTCCTTCAGCTACATGGGATGGTATGCGAGAGTGGCTCTGTCGGGTACTCTGGGTGCTCCGAAACAATAACCTTTTCTCCAAATGTCCTTGTACCTTTATGCTGATGCCAGTGAGACCGTGGTCCGCCCTCCGCCTTTTCTCCTCCCCCCGCATCACTGGGATGTATATCTGGGAGCCCATTTGCCACCCTCCTTCTTCCTTGACGCACAAGCACTCGAAGGCAGTCTGCTCTAGTGCTTTGGAAATAAGCTGCTGTGACTTTATGTGATGAGGCCTCTCAGATTTGTTAGACTCATTTATTTATTTGCTTGTCTTAGTAATTCCATTATACTCTGTTTTTTATACACTGCACTTTTTATATTTTGCTGATAAGACTTTTATTAGGGTATCCACAATTACGCTGTCATTATCCCACTATTCTGGTTACTTACCGTTTCTCCTAACAACAATACAGTATAGTTTTTTGTTATGCTGAAGCGCTTTAAAAAAGTGTAAGACAATATTTATGCATCGCTGTCTTCTGATAACCATAACTTTTTTATTTTTTTGTATACAGTGCTGTGTAAGGGCTTTCTTTTTGCAGGATGAACTGAGGTTTTCATTGGTACCACTTTGGCTTTTATATGACTTTTTGATCGCTTTCAATTCCATTTTATGTGCTGTGGGATGAACGAAAATCGCAATTCTGTGACTATTTTTTATGGCGTTTATTATGCGGGTTAAATAATGTGACAGATTTATAAAGTAGGTTGTTAAGCAAGTGGCGATACCAAATATGCTTACTTTATTTTTGATCTGTTTTGGGGCTGTTGGCTCTTGTAAAGGGGAAAGGGCAGTTTATGTGTTTCTATTTTATTTTTTGTTTTACTTTGTGACTTGTATTAGTGATCTTTTGATCACTGTTACCATGTATAGCACTACATAGCTGTACTGCTATGCATAGTAACTGTCAATCAGTTACTATGACTATAAATGATGTTACATAGTTACATAGCTTGTAAGGCCGAAAAAAAGACAGACATCCATCCAGTTCAGCCTATTGTGCTAAAGTGTTGATCCAGAGGAAGGCAAAAACCCCCATGAGGTAGAAGCGCCCTTCTCCAGAATCCTAGTTACTATAACTTGTTATATTTTTACATCTAGAAATGCATCCTGACCCTTTTTGGACTCTGCTATTGAATTCACCATGACCAGTTCCTCTGGCAGAGAATTCCACAGTCTCACTGCTCTTGCAGTAAAGAATCCTTTTCTATGTCTATGTAGAAACTTTCTTCCCTCTAGACATAAAGGATGCCCCCTTGCTCTCGATACAGTCCTAGATATAAATAAACCTTGGGAGAGATCTCTATATTGACCTTTAATATATTTAACATATTTATTATGTCCCCCCGAAGCCTTCTTTTCTCTAAACTAAATAACCCTAACCTTGCTAATCTTTCTGGGTATTGTAGTCCACCCAGTCCTTTTACTATTTTTGTTGCCCGCCTTTGAAATGGTGCCCAAAACTGTCCACAATATTCCATGTGTGGTCTGACCAGTGACTTGTATAATGGGAGAATAATGTTCTCATGTTGTGCATCTATGCCCCTTTGAATACACCCCATAATCCTATTTGCCTTGGCAGCTGCTGTCTGACACTGGCTGCTACAGTTAAGTTTACTGCCCACTAGGATTCCCCAGTCCTTCTCCAAGTCACTTTTACCCAGCCTTTTTCCATTTAACATGTAGTCATGTAATGGATTTTTCCTCCCCATGTGCATAACCTTGCATTTATCTGTGTTAAACCTCATCTGCCACCTCTCTGCCCAGGCCTCCAACTGATCAGATCCCTTTGTAATAGAACATTGTCCTCTATTGTGTTGATTACTTACAGAGCTTTACAGAGCTTAGTATCTGTCACCAGTGTGCCTGCGGCTCAGGGTGAGAGCCGCAGGGACACCCGTGTTCCCTCGGCGCCTGCGAGTGGCGCCGCAACCCGCATCATGGGCCGCAGGCGCACCCGCGATCCGGCGCATCGGTAATTGGCTATTGCCGGGCGCTGGTCCTATTTATTCTGCCCACTTCCTCTGGTCCCTTGCTGGATCCTTGTGTTCATAGCCCGCTCTTTCATGGTCCATAGAGTCTCTTCTGCTCTGTGTTCCGTGGTTTTCGAGTTCCTGCCGTGCTGTCCCGCCCACCTCCGACTGCTTGCCTGGTCCGACTACATGTTCCTTGCCGCACCTCGGCTGCCGCCGCGTACCAGCTGCGTCAGGGGTAGCGACCTGGTGGTGTCCCGCCGCAGCAAGACCATCCCGCTTTGCGGCAGGCTCTGGTGAAAACCGGGTTCCACTTAGATTCCGCTCCCTGGCGTGGTTCTCACCATCGGTCGCGGCGGTCTAGCGGATCCACTACCATTGCCACTCTGCAGTCTACCCACCGCAACGTGACAGTAGGATCCAACCATGGATCGCACCAAGGTGCCGTTACCCAGTATGGCAGACCTCACGACCATCGTTGCCCAGCAGTCTCTGCAACTGGCACAACAGGCGCAACAGCTGAATCAATTTACCGCCATGATGCAGCAGCTCGTCACCGTGCAACAGCAGCCTCCGCCTCCTCCAGTGGCCGTTCCTGCTCCGGCAGTTCCCCTGGCCCCAGTGGGCCCCAAGCTCCAATTGTCTATTCCTTCCAAGTACGATGGTGATCCTAAGCTCTGCCGGGGGTTTATCACCCAATGCTCCATGCACGTGGTGTTGATGGCCGATCAATTTCCATCTGAACGCTCCAAAGTGGCATTTGTGATCAGCTTACTCTCTGGGAAGGCCCTGGCATGGGCTAAACCCCTCTGGGACAGGACCGATTCTGTTACTTTGGACCTGCAGGCCTTCTTCGAGGAGTTCCGCGGGGTGTTCAAAGAACCCGCTCGGGCCTCATCTGCCGAGACCGCACTCCTGAACCTGTGCCAATGGAGTTCTTCAGTCGGCAATTATGCCATCCTGTTTCGCACCCTGGCATCAGAACTGTCCTGGAACGAGACCGCTTTATGCGCCACCTTCAAGAAGGGCCTCTCCAGTAGGGTGAAGGATGCGCTGGCTGCGAGGGAACTTCCGACTTCCCTGTATGGATTGATCTACCTGGCCACCCGTGTCGACGTGCGCTTAACGGAGATAGGAGGAGCTCCACCAGGAACATGATTTCAGCCGTTCTCATCGGCTTCCGCGCACCGTTCCGGAATTCCCAAGACCCCCGCGGTCTCTGCCACAGGCTGCGGGTGAAGAACCTATGCTGGTCGACCGGGCTCATCTCTCTGAACAAGAGCTGTCCCGACGTCGGGGAGAGAGGTTGTGCCTATACTGTGCTAGTCCCGAGCACTTTCGTAGGGACTGTCCATTGCGTCCCAAGAGGTCGGGAAACGCCCGCACCTAGGTTTCGTGGGAGAGGCTTCGCTAGGTGTAGGTGTCCCCTCTCCACGTCTTACTATACCGGTACGGCTCGTGACTAAAACAGGATCTTCGTTCCAGGCCTCGGCCTTCTTGGACTCCGGCTCCGCGGGGAACTTCATTCACACCTCGCTGGTGACGCAGTATCGCCTTCCTGTAGTCCACTTAAACAAACCGCTGATGATGTCTTCTGTCAATGGGGAGCTCCTGAATGACTCCATCATGTACGCCACCAAACCAGTGTTTCTCCAAGTTGGCGATTTGCCCAAGGAGAGGATAGAGTTCTACGTGCTTCCCCGGTCTTCTTCAGCGATCCTCCTGGGGCTGCCCTGGCTGCAACACCATGCTCCTACGCTTGATTGGAAGACTGGAGAGGTCCTGCATTGGGGTCCGGATTGCAAGTACCGTTGTCTGGGAACTCCTCGCCTGGTGCTCCCCACCTCTTCATCTGAACCTTTTTAAACGTTGCCTGGACTACCAGCTGCATACCAAGACTTTGCAGACATACTCTCTGAAAAGCAAGCGGAGACCCTTCCTCCTCATCGAACATACGACTGTCCGATCGACCTGCTGCCTGGAACCAGTCCCCCCAGGGGCGGGGTCTATCCGTTATCTGTGCCTGAGACCCGAGCTATGTCAGCTTACATTCAGGAGAATCTTCAGAAGGGTTTTATCTGCAAATCTTCCTCCCCGGCGGGTGCGGGATTCTTCTTTGTGCAGAAGAAGGATGGCTCCCTACGCCCATGTATTGATTACCGGGGGCTCAATAAAATTACGGTTAAAAACAGATATCCATTGCCTCTAATCATGGAATTATTTGACCGACTACGAGGAGCTAAGATCTTTTCCAAATTGGACCTGCGGGGGGCGTACAATCTCATTCGCATCCGTGAGGGAGACGAATGGAAGACGGCTTTCAATACCCGTGATGGGCATTTTGTTATGCCCTTCGGCCTGTGCAATGCCCCCGCGGTCTTTCAGGAGTTTGTAAATGAAATCTTCAGAGACCTCCTGTACTCCTGTGTAGTCATGTATCTGGATGACATTTTGGTCTTTTCTCTTGATCTGAGTACTCATCGTCTCCATGTCCGGCAAGTACTCGGACGTCTTCGGCAGAACTGCCTCTTTGCCAAGCTGGAGAAATGTCAGTTCCATCAAACCAATCTGCCCTTCCTCGGGTACATCATTTCAGACAAGGGGCTTCAATTGGACCCGGCTAAGTTATCCGCCATCTTGCAGTGGCTACGTCCTGTCGGCCTACGGGCCATACAGTGTTTCCTTGGCTTTGCCAATTATTACCGCCAGTTCATTCCACATTTCTCCACGTTGGTTGCCCCCATCGTGGCCCTGACTAGGAAGAACGGCAACCCAAAGCAGTAGCCACAGACGGCTGAAGACGCATTCTCACGGCTCAAGATGGCCTTCGCCTCTGCTGCTGTCTTATCCCGGCCCGACGAAAGGAGACCCTTTTTTCTGGACGTCGACGCTTCTTCGGTGGGTGCTGGGGCGGTCCTTACCCAGCGAGACCCTAAAGGCAAGACCATCACGTGCGGGTTTTTCTCTAAAACCTTCTCTCCCGCCGAGAAGAACTATACCATTGGGGACCGTGAACTGCTGGCCATAAAATTGGCTCTTGAAGAGTGGCGCCATCTTCTGGAGGGAGCTTGTTATTTGGTCACAATATACTCTGACCATAAGAACCTCTTATATCTCCAGTCGGCCCAGTGCCTTAACCCACGCCAAGCCTGATGGTCCCTTTTTTTCTCCAGGTTCGACTTCACGATTCATTTCCGTCCGGCCGAGAAAAATATTAAAGTGGATGCGCTATCACGTGCCTCTGACGTTTTGGGGGAGGAATCAGTTCCCCAGCATATCATTCCACCAGAACGTCTGATCTCCGCAGCCCCGGTGGATCTCAGGCTTATACCCCCTGGTAAGACCTTTGTGCAGACCGCACTCTGGGGTAGGATTCTTAAGTGGGGCCACTGCTCCCGGGTAGCAGGTCACTCCGGAGCTCGGAAGACTGGCCAGCTGATCTCTCGCTATTATTGGTGGCCTGACCTGGTCAAGGATGTCAAGGACTTTGTCGACTCTTGTCCTACGTGTGCTCGCAATAAGACGTCTCATCTTAAGCCAGCGGGTCTGCTGCAACCCTTGCCCATTCCGGATCAACCTTGGACTCATATTGCCATGGACTTTATTACGGACCTGCCTCCTTCAGCGGGTAATACTGTCATCTGGGTTGTCACAGATCGGTTTTCGAAAATGTTGCACTTCGTCCCACTGCCCGGGTTGCCCTCTGCCCCACGTCTTGCTAGTCTGTTTTTTCTGCATATATTCCGTTTTCATGGCCTTCATCGACATATTGTTTCGGACCGTGGAGTCCAATTTGTGTCCAGATTTTGGCGGTCCCTCTGCTCACAATTAAGGGTGAATTTGACATTTTTTTTCGGCCTACCATCTGCAGGCGAATGGACAGGTGGAGCGGGTCAACCAGATCCTGGGAACTTATCTGCGCCATTTTGTGTCTGCACGTCAAGACGACTGGTCCAACTTACTACTTTGGGCAGAATTCTCCTATAATTCCCTGGACTCAGAGTTGGCTGGTGCCTTGCCGTTCTTTGTGGTATACAGACTTCATCCCCACCCCCTCTCCCACTGCCATCTGTCTCTGATATTCTCGCTGTGGATAACTTGGTCCGTGACCTGAAGAACATCTGGAGTGACACACTACGGTCTCTACAACGGGCCTCCGCTCAGATGAAGAAGCGAGCGGATAGGTATAGAAGACCTTCCCCGTCATTTGCCCCTGGGGATAAAGTATGGCTCTCCTCCAAGCATGTCCGGCTGAAGATTCCCAGCCACAAGCTGGGTCCCCGCTTTCTAGGCCCTTTTGAAGTGTTGATGAGGATTAATCCAGTGGCCTACAAGCTCCGGCTGCCGCCTACGGTGCGGATCCCGAACACTTTCCACGTCTCCTTGCTCAAGCCATGCATCCTGAATCGCTTCTCCCGTAAGCTCGCGCCCCCTTCACCCGAGGCAGCTTCCTCCGATGTCTTCACCGTAAAGGAGATTCTGGCCATGAAGACGGTCAGAGGGAAGCGATACTTCCTTATTGACTGGAAGGGGTTCGGGCCTGAAAAAAGTTCATGGGAGCTGAGGACAACATCGTGGACCGTAAGCTTCTTCAGAAATTTCTTCTGGCCAGAACAAGGGGGCGGCCAAAAGGGAGGGTCCTGTCACGGGTGTGCCTGCGGCTCAGGGCGCGAGCCGCAGGGACACCCGTGTTCTCTCGGCGCCTGCGGGTGGTGCCGCGACCCGCATCACGGGCGCACCCGCGATCCGGCGCCTCACTTACCCGGCCACGCTCCTGCTCCCCTCTGCTCTGCTGCCAGCCGTGCGCCCTAGGGAACGGCTCTCGGAAATTTAAAGGGCCAGCGCACCAGTAATTGGCTATTGCCGGGCACTGGTCCTATTTATTCCGCCCACTTCCTTTGGTCCCTTGCTGGATCCTTGTGTTCATAGCCCGCTCTTTCGTGGTCCATAGAGTCTCTGCGTTCCATTCCGCGGTTTCCAAGGTCCTGCCGTGCTGTCCTGCCCGCCTCCGACTGTTTGCCTGGTCCGACTACGTGTTCCTTGCCGCACCTCGGCTGCTGCCGCGTACCAGCCGCGTCAGGGGTAGCGACCTGGTGGTGTCCCGCTGCAGCAAGACCATCCCGCTTTGCGGCGGGCTCTGGTGAAAACTGGGTTCCACTTAGATTCCGCTCCCTGGTGTGGTTCTCACCATCGGTCGCGGCGGTCTAGCGGATCCACTACCATTGCCCCTCTGCAGTCTACCCACCACAACATGATAGTATCATCTGCAAAGATCGATATTCTACTGTGCAATCCATGTGTAAGATCATTAATGAAAATATTACAGAGAATAGGGCCCAATACTGACCCCTGTGGTACCCCACTAGTAACAGGGATCCAGTCTGAGTATGTACCGTTAATCACCACCCGTTGTTTTCTATCACTGAGCTGGCTACTTATACAGTTGCAAACATTTTCCCTCAGTCCAAGCATTGTCATTTTACTTACCAACCTTTTATGTGGCACCGTATCAAATACTTTAGAGAAATCTAAATATATGACATCCAATGTCTCACCCCGATCCAGTCTAGAACTAACTTCTTCATAGAAACTGATGAGATTATTTGAGAGGACCGATAGATTTGCTTTCTCCTCATCGCCCTACACAATATCTCTCTCAGTACTTTTGAAAGGGCCAACATTTTCTGTTTTTACTATTTATATAGTTAAAAATTATTGTGGGGTTAGCTTTACTCTCTTTTGCAATCTGACTTTCTGTCTCCAGCTTTGCTGCCTTTATCATTATTTGACATATTTTATTTTTTTCCTTATAGTTATTTAGCGCCTCTTCACTGCCCTCCTGTTTTAGTAGCTGAGACATTTATTTTTGTTTTTTATTGCATCCTTACATCTCTGTTGACACATTGGTCTTTCCTGTTTCAATTAT